>JAWPHD010018207.1:0-40961 GCA_037043455.1 Cyrtodaria siliqua | reverse complement strand
CAATGTAGCACGAACAATGTAACACGAACAATGTAGCACGAACAATGTAACACGAACAATGTAGCACGAACAATGTAACACGAACAATGTAACACGAACAATGTAGCACGAACAATGTAACACGAACAATGTAGCACGAACAATGTAACACGAACAATGTAACACGAACAATGTATCACGAACAATGTAACACGAACAATGTAACACGAACAATGTAGCACGAACAATGTAACACGAACAATGTAACACGAACAATGTAGCACGAACAATGTAACACGAACAATGTAACACGAACAATGTAGCACGAACAATGTAACACGAACAATGTAAGCACGAACAATGTAACACGAACAATGTAACACGAACAATGTATCACGAACAATGTAACACGAACAATGTAACACGAACAATGTATCACGAACAATGTAACACGAACCAATGTAACACGAACAATGTAACACGAACAATGCAACACGAACAATGTAACACGAACAATGCAACACGAACAATGCAACACGAACAATGTAACACGAACAATGCAACACGAACAATGCAACACGAACAATGTTACACGAACAATGCAACACGAACAATGTAACACACAAATGATAAAACCCCACCCCAGGTTGTTACAAACATTTCTGGCATTGGTGGAACGCACAATGTAACACACAAATTATAAAACCACTCCCCATATTGGTACTCACAATTCTGTCATTGTTGTTGTCGCCTCCATTGTGGTGGTAGTCGTCACGTTAGAGTTAACCGACGTACAGTTGTCCGGAAAATCCAGAATGTAGCCAGACTTAGGCAAGTTGTAAGCACCTATACTTATCCATAGCGGCAATGCCAAACCTAATATACCTCCAACAACACACCCCTGAAAGAAAACAAATGCATTTTATGAGCTTTCAATCCATTTACATGTTTTGGCTGTACAATTATCCGGTATTTATCTATTTATTTATTTGTTTATTTATTTATTTATTTATTTATACTTTCTTTCATTTTGTAAGCATAAATGTCTTTATTCCTGACACATGTCGCTTGTACGAGCAACATTTTGGTCCAAAGATGAAATATAATATTGTGGAGACCTCCGGAAACCACCTTATGGAAGGGGGACACCTACTTCCAAATCCTCTCCCGTTCGACGCTTCGCACCTCGTATTATGGTAGGGTGACTCTGGGCTCAACATTTAGAGTGGTTACCCGGACACCCACCAGTATAACAAGGCATAATATATAACAACATGTTTGTCATCGTCTGCAGTTTTTGAAAAAAATGCCGGCATAAATTGGCATAACTGATGGCGATCTGACAAATCCAAGATGGCGTCCAAGATGGCACCATAAATTTAACCAAATGTTATATATTGCAAACAAATTGTATTTCATTGTTTCAAGATTGCATAAAATCCTTACATATATTATATTTATATATTAATACCGTCAATACAGTAAATCCTTAGATACACAACAAATATATTGATGTTACATCATTTAACTGTCAAAATTTAACTTTAAAGCTGAAATTATGAAATTTATCATATAAACGTTTTCTAATTTTCTTTTCTATGGCACATTCTAAGGTTGATTTCATAACATATTTAAGATTTGGTGAACTCTATTTATAAAATGGTTGTATTCTACTTAACATGCAACTTTGTTAATAGTTTGTCCTAATGTATACATGTATACATAGCAGTTTATAATTAAAGACACTACCTTCTCTTATTACCTTAACATAGAAAGATATACCTGAAGCAATGATTCCTAATTGCTGAAGTAATTCCAATGTAATTTTTTTTCATTTAAAACGAAAAGACATGTCTGTAGTAATTTGGTGTTACGAGTAAAATGTAACAAGAAAGGAAGCAAAAATTACAATTAACAAATTTATTTACATAAAATATTCACTTACAGAATACACAAATCCAGTTTTTCATTAATATCCAATTTTTTAATTAAGTCCAAATAAAATTATCCAATGTTCCTTTAATTCACATTAGCAAGTGTCTCTTTAATCTAAACAACACTAAATTAATTTCCAAATAACCAATTTCAATGTTATTTTGAATGAGCACAATAATAAGTTAATCCTCTCACAAATATATTTTATAAAAACATCAAATCAAAATTAACTTTATTGAAGAATAATAAAATCTGATCTCAACTCAACTCCCAGAGTTTGTTTATATACTATCATAGACTCTTCCTGAAGGGTTCCCCGCTAAAATCGTCCAACGAAAACAGTCCAAATTTCATTATAAATGAATTGCATAGAAGTATCCAATGAAAACAGACCACATCATCATAAATGAATTTACATAACTAATTTCAATACCAGATAAACATATTTACGTCTATACTACTTTTAACTTTCTTCAAGGCCAAATCAATAATAAACACGCAACAGTGCATGTACACTTTAGACATACATGCAACAATACATGTAAACATTTAGATATATATAGATAACATTGGTTAAATGCAACAGGAAATCTATATTGAAGATATCATCATAGTATTTTGTAATAGAATAAAAACATTCCCAAACACACTATATTTCATCTGGTAGCTTGATAATTTGTAAAAAGCCGAATACAATAATCTTATTAAAGGAATTTTTCGAATAAAGATATGTGGAGGTGGGTATATAAATTAAAGTGTTACAAACAAATATATAGTTTATACCTTAGTAAAACAGACAGTAATGTTGTTAAATAACACCCAACCAACCAAACACCCACCCACCAATCCATCCATCCATCCATCTATCCATCCACCGATCCATACTTCAACAGTTTCAACTGCAATACTTCATAATAAATAATTCAACTTTTTCATGATGAATAACATGTGAATAAATGAATACAATACCGCTGACTGAGAAAACTTTAAAAGATACAGTTTTAACAACATTATACGATAGGGTGATTGAGTACTCATCAGTAAAATTAAGTGCATGCGTAAATTAAAAGCAATATTAGAACTGTTAACCTTCTTATTTCTTATTAAATATAACATATTCTAAAACAGGTACAATGTTATGTGCATGCAATTGCACTATGATGATCAGTGATGGAAACAGTATGTACAAGTAGATATACAAATCGAACAGGAAAAGCAGCATTCAAGGACGACAGTCAACCACAAATACACACAAAAACAAAGAACAACTTTAAAGATAAATAAAGGCCAAATAAGACATCACAAACACTAAAGGGTTGACAATAGGGCTACCGCCTTGGAACGGTCAGTGGCATAAAAGTCCGCTGGGGTTTAAACCAGGTTCTAAGGTGCACCAGACCTCACTCTTATCCTATTGTCATCCCAATAAACGAGTCAGTGTTAATAAAGATATCCCCGCCAGATTATAATCTCTTACAAACAAGGCATTAATAGAAAATGTAAGTAAAACGCATAAATGATCATGTATATATAATATAAAAAACAAAAGCATAGAAAACCACAAAGTAAGTACTCAGTGACTTTGCAGAAGCCAAAACAACAAGAGAACAAACCGTTAAGTGTACGACAAGACAAAATTAAAGACGGACATCAAAAGCTACTGTCCAATTAGGATTTAGGTAGACGCCATCATAGGGTCCATAATCTGTCCGTCCATCGCACAATCAAAGAGGAAATCATAGTGGCGATAAATCCTCATTTAAAACAAAACTCACCATCATTGATGTATAATATCTGTTTCTTTACAGGATGGGCCTTATTATTCGAATTATATTTGTATCTTAAATTTTATATACAACTGAGTACTTGCTTTAATGATTTGTGATAGTATTTGTTTATTTGTTCTATAAATGAAACTTCAAGAAACAATCATCTCCGGAGTAAGTGTATCATCAGAGCATACATTTGCTAACCTGGTAAACAAGTTTTGACAGTTACCTACATCATCTAGTGAACCTTTACATTCGCAAGCTGGAGTACATGGTTACAGTAACAAATAGTCCTCACTGCATTCATCTGCACTCAACTCATTCAACAACTGTGTTGGTGAAACAGCCTGGGTCACCTTTTGAGGAAAATACAAACCATGCAGTGTGAGGGTCAGCCATAATATAATGGATTGGCAACAAAAAAAACTTCTTCCAAAACTTCTCTCCAGATCAACAACTGATAGGTACATTGAGGCAAATGTATCCTAAAGTTATCATTTGTTGACTGTACCTTTATGGGCTTCATCCGAGCTTTTCCAAGTATAATATTCGTCCGAAATTAATTCAATGATTTGCACTGGCCATGACCAGAAGCAAATCAACAAAGGCGATGGCAGCATATTTTGTCTGCGATGACAAAACCCGTGTCTGTACCACGGTGTGCAAGATCTGT
Source organism: Cyrtodaria siliqua (assembly GCA_037043455.1). Lineage (NCBI taxonomy): Eukaryota > Metazoa > Mollusca > Bivalvia > Adapedonta > Hiatellidae > Cyrtodaria > Cyrtodaria siliqua. Next base: position 36,605 of record JAWPHD010018207.1, on the reverse strand, counting down.
TCTTTGGCATTTCTAGACATTAATTGAAAGTCATTTGTCTTTCCTATTCCATAGAATGATGAGCAAGTGTCACTCTCTGAAGTGCAATACACTGAAATTTATTGATATTAATTGAAGTTAATAGTCGCACCAACAGCTAAGGTAATATTGCGACTTTCCAGCTTTAATTAGTGGAGGACGACCCCATGTACCTGGATAGAATCACTGACGTTCTACAAGCCAGCTAGATAGCTTCCTGACATAAAGACTCCTGGAAAAAAAATGATGGGAAAGTGAAGTTAGAAACTCGAATCTCTCGGTCACAGATTCATTGAACACCAAATAAACTGGAATGAATATTATATAATCAGAATGCATGCCTTTCCTACCTGTTTTAAAGTACAAACTTTCTATGTTGAGTTTGCTAAAATGTTGAACAAGTAGAACAAAGATATCTGTGTCTGAGCTGACAACAGCTGTTTTACTAACTCCAAAGGATACTGTATGTGCAAGATGAAAGAGAATCCATCCTACTGTAAACGTTTTCATGATTATATCTGAGAGCGTCGCAAATGGCACATAATAACTGGATGCCCTTCGAGCTCTCTCCTCATTTCCAGCAGAGACTAGAAGTACTCGACCATCTCTTAGACGGTTCTCAGTTGTCAGATATTTGTTCGTACAACTCTGTTATTTCACGTTTACGCTTGCTTTTGGTCAGCAACCTTTTCCAGTCCACAATGGCCATATTGTACTGAATGGTGACTGGTGCAGTTGCAACAACATTTTCACCACGTTTTTGACGAGTTTGCGATTTCAGACCGTTTGATAATTATATACATGTCAAAAACAACATGTACATTGGATAGTCCCATACTGGAATGGAGAATGTAGGATCAAAACTCAGATGCATCTGCAGGTAAGTTTGTTTTTACACCTGGTGGTAGCTGAAGCATTTGTATTCTTCTTCTTTGTCTAAACAAAGACGAATTCGTTTTAGAATTTAATTAGTCCTTGATAAAACTATGTAAATCAGTCGACGTCCATCATCGCTATCTACAATACAAATATTTAAAAGAAAGGGAGCCGACGGGTTGTCGAGCTTGGCCCTGAAGTCCTAGGTGACCTGGCAGTAGGCAGCTGGTTACATTCCCTAATAATGCGATGGTAAAAACAAAACTTGTAGATGCTCCTGGAAGTTACTAAAATTATTAAGGTGGTATGTGTCACTTGTTCGGCTGTTGTTGGATTATATCTAAGTTGATGTCTTGGGTTATCTTGAATGGCATAGTCAGGCGACTATGTAGCACGGATGCTGGGCGGTGGGCCGGGGGCGGGGATTTCCTTGGAAGTATTTTACCATCGCAGTAATAGCCTGGTATGCGCTCAGTGTAATCTCTGAACGAAACAAGCAGCTCTCAGTTGAACCAGTTCGAGATTGTGGGTGTCACTGGATATGTGTTGATCCCAGACCGTTGATGCAATTTCAAGGCTAGAGCGAGCCATCGTTGTGTATGCAACTGCCTTCGTGTGTCTGATACACTCACTTAGGTTGTACTGAAGGAAGCCCATGGTCTTGTTTACCTTGGTGACTTTATTGTTGTCGATGCGTTATTCGTTAGGACTTTACTGATAGTTATACCCAGGTAGTTATCGCCATCCACTGCAGCTGATGGGGTCATTGTCGTTTCGGGTACTACAGAAAGGTACCTTTGTACATTTATGTATACAGAACGTACCCGAAAATCTTCGAATTCCAGAAAGGACCCCAAATATACAGAAACGTACCCGGACAAACAAGATCTCATTGACGGAATTGAAAAAATTTAGAACTTGATAAAACAACTACTTAAACAATATTGTTTATCGTTAACTATTGCGCTATTGTTCTTAAAGCATATTTATGCTGCCATAGTTAGTAATAAAATACAGAACGTATTGTCGTAAAACCGGAAGTTGTAAATCGTCAAACTCCGCTCAAAAAAGTAAACAAATATGTAGCTAGTCATTCAAGAAGAGTTGGTCAAATATTTAGACCAACTGCATTCCTTTAAGGCCGCGGTTATGGTCCGCAAGGGTCATGAGACGGCAAAAGATGTCGTAGGCGTGAAAATATATTTCTGTATACATAAATATAACCGGGGTCCTTTCTGTAGTACCCGATACGACAATGGCCCATCAGCTCCACTACATCAAGAGTGTGCCCGTATAGGTTGTCATTAGTGTGCAGCATATGTCACTTGTTTGCGGTTACTCTCATGACTCTGCACTTCTAAGGGTGAAGCTCAATGGGCCAGTCCTCTTCCGACATCTCCAGCGCTGATAGGTCTCTCTGTAGAAGGTCAGAGTCATGTTTGTGTTGAATGAGTCTGTAAAGGAGACAATCGTCTGCAAAGAGTCGCGAATAAGATGAAGATGTTACTTCTGGAGGTCTTTAATAAAAACAGGAAAAAGTAGAGGGCCAAGGATATAACTTTGTCGCACTCCTGACAAAACATTAGTTTGAGTGGACGTGTCACCTTCATGGAAGACAAGTTGTGTTCTGTTCTGAAGAAAGGACCGTATCCATCAGTGTTAACACCTGACTCCGTATCTTTTACAAGATCCAGGTGTGTGGGGGCCTTGTCGAACGCCTTATCAAAGTCAACGAGTATAATTTCTACCTGACCGTTGGATGTTAGGCTATGAGTTATATTCTATAATGTGGCTATGAGCCGATTCTCGCAAGATCGTTTGGCTCGAAAACAGTGTTGAGCATCAGTTAGTCTCTTGCATGGCCATATATGTAAGGGAAACTGGTTGATAGTTAGAATATGCTCAGCTGTGAGTATTTTGCCAAACGAAAAGTGCTGATTCTACCATGTAGTCCTTTGAACCAGAATCCTCATAGATTTTCAATGATGTATTCTATGCCTAAAAAAAACTCGTTTTTAAAAGTAAATCTCCTTCTAAGGGTATACTATCCTCAAATTCTAATTTTAATGAAGATACGGACACTCGATAACTTATCACCAAACTTCCTGAGTGATGTCCATCTACCAAGTAAATTCGTATGTACAGGACGGTTAAAACATACCCCTCACTCAGCTTTATGAATATCTCCCTGTGTGCCGATCTATCACAGAATGAAAAAAAACACTATTATTTTACCTTTTATAAGGTTTGCTATATTTGCCTTCTATTTTACATTCTGCTGAAAAATGTCCGCGGTTTATTAGGGTGACTTGATATAAATGTTTATTATTTAGAGGTTAATATACGCCCATGGTGTGCCTTTTGTCGATAGTGACGTAATGGCCCGAGGGCCATGCACTACGTGTGCCATTGTCGACAAAGGGCACACCATGGCCGTATTTTGCCTTTTTATTGCATACCTTCCTATAAATGGAGAAGAAGAATAAGAACAACAAGAGCATTTTTAAGACAAAAAACATCGACAAAGCTTATAAAGCGGTATAATTTAAATTTACAATTATTTGGCAAATCTATTAAATTTATAAATTAGGTTAATTAGTTTCCTTCTTGTCTTTGTTTAAAAAACACATCTTTCACTTAAATGATAAATTTCAACATTTTAACGTTTATTTATTGGGCGTGAAAATTGCGGTTTAAATTTCAACGTTCGCTCTTTGAACATCCATACAGTAGCGTTTCAATATGATGTCTTTGTGTTGCTTGATGACGTCGACGACATCGCGTGCGGACAGCCTGTTGCAACTGTGCCGATTTTTCATAGATCTAATCCATAATGGCACAGTGTGCCGATTATGGATTTTGAAAGGACTGATAATCAATATTTTTCTACTAAAATAATTATGTTAGTATTTATAGTAAGGTATGTAATAATGAACAATACTGTTCGTTAGTCGTACGCAATTGCTTAACGCATAAATTTAACTATCGTTTCAACATCGAATAAAAATAAGACTTAACTAGTATGGCTCTTTATGGTTATGTTTACCCTTCATTTACAGTTTTTTTTAAAAGAATGTCAATTTGACCTCTATTTGCACCTTAGATTTAAAATGGATGCTAACTATTTTAACTGAATAAAAGTTTACATGACTATGATACACTAAACATAAAAAATAAACACAAACAAACAACAACAAAAACATTGTGTACATATACATGATATATATTTCATTTTAAGTGATACGGGTACTAATTACTTGTTTGGCAGCCATCTTGGACGCTATCTTGAATTTCTCGGAACGCCACCAAGTATGCCAATTTATGCCGGCAGTTTCCGAATCTACAAACCATGACGAACATTTTGGTATATAACATTACTTGTTATACCCGGGGTCCGGATTCACATTTGTTATATACTAAAAGTCACCGTACCATTAGGAGTATTTTGAAATCAGGCCACGCTACCCAGCTGCAAGCATTACATTCAGTTTGAAAGATCATACTGTAATTGCGTAACATGCAAGGTTAAACTTTGAAATTTATAATGTGGGAAAAGATTATTTATATCTGTTTAAAAACTCTGTGTATTATTTTCTTCAAAGAATTCAAATTCATTTATGTGTGATATTTTCTTTAAAGAATTCAAATTCATTTGTAATTAGTTGAAATGGTGTGACGGAAGTCCTTGACTTACTACTTCAGGTTTAAAAATGTTATATTAAATATTTACAATTGAATGTCGTCCTTGAGTGCTACTTTTCCTGTTCGATTTACTGGGAAAGGTTTAAACCAATGTTAGTAGAACGTGTTACCCGACCCATTTGTCATTATAATAGTTCTATTGTATATATGTGGATATTATTCCGGATATAACATTATTGGCAATAAAATATGTTTAAATCAAATCCTGTTCGATTGTTATATCTACTTTTAAGAATAGTTACCAAAGAACCTTTTTTTTTGTTCTTTTTTTTGTGTGTGCTGTCTTATTTGACCTATTATTCATCCTTAAAAAGGGCTGGCGTGGCGCAGTCGGTAGCGCGGCGGATTTGTAACCGGAGGCCCCGGGTTCAATCCTCCGTGGTCCGTCGGTGTGTTCTTGGGCAAGACACGTTCCCTTAGCCCCGTCCGTCGGATGGGGACGTAAACCGTGCGGTCCCGTGTATCGGTCTTTCCTCCGAGCACGTTAAATAACCATAGGAATCTATTCGATAATAATAGTAGGGCTGGTTCCCGGATTCCTATGTATCCTTCCCCTCTCTCTGGGGCGGCTCTAAATCACCTATACTGTGTTGATGAGCCGTTAAACAACATGCAATTCAATTCATCTTTAAAATGTAAAACCCGGAAGTATTTACATATAGCTAGTTAATGTTTGCTTTAGTCTTAACCCAACGAACAAAGCAATATAATTGTGTGAAATCATTTTCACGATAGCCATGATAATAAATTATAAATAACGATAGCTACACGAATTAACTTTTTTTTTATTAACATTGAAGTAGAAATAATTTATTTTCTGATATGTTTTACAATTTCTCAATGCAACTTCTGTAGCTCGAATTATTCGACCTATGTTTCTTATGGTATTCAGCAAACCATATTTCAATAAAAGCTTATTTAAAGACATATTCTATAGTTTTTTCTGCATTTCAGATTTTCTTTAAAAATTTTGTACAGTAAGTCTGTTATATATATAAACAGAAAATGCAAAAATAATGGTAGGTCACCACAATTATTAAATTTTAAAAAATAATTAGTAATGCCACCGTCATGTCATTCTGTCCAAAAAGTTGAACAAGTCCATGAAATAGATAAAATAAGACATTTTTGAAGTCTAATAATTTATTCGTTGGTCACAATTCTGCTAAAATTGTATTAAAGTAAAAAACATTTAATTATAATAACATTTAAATCTCATCTTTATGTAAAACCTATCTTTTTTTACAAAATCTGTTTAGACCATTACTCACAATGTATGCACAAATTAGCCCATAATGATACAATTTCCTTTTTTTTTTTGTATGTTCGCAATAATAGAATTTGCTTAAACTTTCTAAGCACATAGTTTAACATATATAAAAACAAAATGTGCAATAAAAATGTTAGGTCCCCATGCTTGTTTGGAAAGTTGTTTTGAAACCCTACCCCTAAAAGGCCAAATTTTGTATGAAATTATATAGAAATGGTATATTTTCATTTTTTGTTATGTTCCTATTACATGTAATAACAGAATTTGTTCAAACTTCCTAGGCATTTATTTGAACATATAGTAAGACAATATATGCAATTAAAATTATAGGTCTCCATGCATATTGAGATTAAATATTGGTTTCTGGAACCCTACCGTAGTGCTTAAATTTTTTCATTTTGTTTGAATTTTTTACAAAATGTTATATTTTATGTATTTTTCAAATAACAGACATTTATATAAATAAAGACAATAAATACAACTAGACATCAAGAGCAACTTCCTGTAAATTTTTAGGAAAATCCATCCTATAGTTTTAGAAGAGAAGTCAAAATTCTGCACATGAAATACTACAGAAAATGCCTTCAATTACCAACAAATCAACGCTTATTGCCAACAACTCAACGCGTATTGCCAACAGCTCAACGCTGATTGCCAGCAACTCAACGCTGATTGCCAACAACACAATGCGTATTACCAACAACTCAACGTGTTTTGACAACAACTCAACCCGTATTGCCAACAACTCAACGCTAATTTCCAACAACTCAATGCGTATTGCCAACAACTCAACGCTGACTGCCAACAACACAGCGTTTATTGCCAACAACTCCACGCGTATTACCAACGACAACTCTTGTTGCTTGCATGATTGCAGAACGAGTTTAGAAGTCTAACTGCTTATTGCAAGAAAAGGTTTCTCGGAGCGTGTGTAATTCGTAATGTTTGCTACAAAGACAACTCAGTTACTCATTACTCCAAAGTAGTAGTATTTAGTCTTCACCTGCAGTCCAACCCCATTCATTATTTGAATAAAATCCTGTTTGAGTTATCTCAAATTTCTTTTCACCTGGATAAATACTCTTTTAAAAAGAAACTTACGATCCAGTTAGCCCAAGGGAATAAAGCTCCGAGCAGAAATATTCCAAGCAGCGGTCCTGATGCGGCTCCGGTAAAGCTCAGTGACGCCTGAAATAAGCATATTATGTTGATGCAAAAGCCGGGCAGAAAATTTAGTATCAAACGAACAAAGCTATCTTAAAGGCACAACAACAGTCACCTAGAAACACATACATATATATTCCAAAGAAAAGAGTTAGACATCACAAATATAAACGGGTTGACAATATAGGTCACTGGTGCCGAAAATTGCAACAGAGGTCGCTGGTAGTTAAACCGAATAATTTAACAATACTATTAAATATTAAATCAGGAGAAGTGTGTCTTTTAACCATTAACGTGGCTTCTGATAATTGATACAGAATGAAGATTTATAACGAAGGGAGGCTATATAGGAACATATATGATCTATCCGATAATCTGCTTCAATTTTCCACTTCAGTACTCGAAAAATAATTATAATCAGTAAATTATAATCAGTAAAGAATAAAAATTATACTAGTAAAGATAAAACTAACCCAAACAAATCAGATATTTATTGTTTTATGATTACATCAACATTCGTTTTTTTCGTTCGTTCGTTCGTTCATTCTTGTGTTCGATCGTTCGTTTGTTCGTTATCAGAATGTATTACAGACGCAACCCTACTTGAATTCCACTGTATGCATTCACATGGGTATGATCTTTTAATAAATAATCTCTATTAAACACACCTGTAACACGGTACCTCCAAGGTTTTGGGCAGCAAAGGCAAACCCTACTCCGGCGGCTCCATATAATATAACTGTAATTATATAATTGTAGACATTAATTAAACAATTGTGTTTTGAGAGCAAACCTTGGTGTACATCAACACAATATTGAAATGAAAAGACGAAGACCATCAATCACTAACTGTGCGTTTAGTTTAGCCATTGTCTTGCCTCTAAACTAAGATGTTGGGTTCGATTCTTGAAAGGGTTAGTTCCCGGACTTCACAAACTCAATACCTTTGTCGGACAAGGCACTGTGAAAGTATGCTGTTCATCAATTGTGTGTAAAGCAGTCAGGAGAGAAAATGGGGACGCCGTTGTCCAGTGGTTATGTTGACTGAGTCGCCTTAGTCTAGTGGATATGTGGAGCGGGCGCCGTCGTTTAGTAGTTATGTATTTGCCGCGTGTGGAGGGGTCGCCGTTGTCTAGTGGTTGTGCGCCCGCCTCTTAACACAGCAGTTTCGGGTTACAGACGAGACGCAGTATTGGGCTTGGTAGCTTTATCAAATCACATTCTACTTCATCACTCGGAAGAGTTGGTAAAGCCACGTGGTCCCATGTGCCGGAATCTGTCGTTTGGGTATGTAAAGTAACCAGACGTATCTATTTGATTTTTAGAATATGTTATCCCGGTTGTGTATTTTCTACTGCTCTCTTAGGCGGCGTTGACTAACCAATTCAATGAGTTAATGAGCCGTTTAACAACAATATATTCCTGCATTGTTTTTAATTGTACACACTCTGTTTATTACATACCAAGTATTTTCGTTATCCATGTTTTTGTTGATTCTGTGACCTTATCACCGATTAAAGGTTTCAGCATATCCTCGTACGTGACGGCTGATAAGGCGTTCAAACTAGATGACATCGAGCTAAAGGTATAGAAACGTGTTTAAGTGATATTATATTTCTATGACAAAAACCTAATATTGACTCAATATATATATTATCGAAGCCCAACTTAAGACATTAATATTCGAGCTATATCGCTGTGGTCGAGAGTGTTGTAAACCTTCTCAGCGCTGACCGGTTCGGGTTCGAATCCCACTGGGAGCTCGGCTTGTCAGATGAGAGAGTGTCGATTCTTACAACTAGGCTTGGTACTGATCATCCCTACCAAGTTGCGCTGGAATCCGGCAAGAGGTTCAGGAGAACTAGTCTGTACAATGCTAGTTTAATAAAACCTTTAAAGGGCCATAACTCTGCCAAATTTAATTCAACTGGCCCACAGCGATGATTTGCGAAACTGGGCTAGGTACTCATCATCCCTGCGAAGTTTCGCTGAAATCCTGCCAAACGAAGGTCTTAAAGAGGCAAAAGGAAGCATTTTTTAATTAAAGCAAGGGCCATAACTCCAATGTTACTAATCCGATTTGGTTCGTTTTCAAACCTGTACGAGCTTTCATTGATAGTAAAAATCTGGTAAAGTTTGGTAAAGATCAGATGTAAAATGGAGGCCCTTACGTATTGACGAGTACAAACACAACGTTTTTAACTGACTACAGGGCCATAACGCCGATGTTATTGGTCAGATATGGCTGGTTTTCGAACTCGTCCGAGCTTGCATTGATATCAACAGTCTGGTAAAGTTTAGAAAAGATCCGATGAAAAGTAAAGGCCCTATCGAGTTAACGAAGCCAAATAATAGCATATTTCAGAAACTGAAGGAAAATAAATGGGTTCTTAAACTTGCCTGAGCTATCATATGACTAGGTGTGATAAAGATCAACATTCTTTGGATAATCAAAAACTGGTGTTTCCAGATCTTTTATTGATATTTAAAATCTGTGTAAGTAAAGTTCATATCTAATACAAAAGTGCTTTAGTGTTGAACAGGCAACTTATTGCATTTTTCCATTAAATCAAGTCCGTAACACTGATGTTTACTATCCGATATTTGTGTTTTTTCAACTCGTTCAAACTGTTATCGATATTAAAAGTCTGGCTAAGTTTAGTAAAGATTAGATTCAAAATAATTCTAGATTGTTGACTAGGTATATTATAGTTTTTTTCTTTTTATTAAATCAAGGTCCGTAATGCTGAAGTTTACTTTCCGATATTAGTGAGTTTTAAACTCGTCCAATCATTTATTGATATTAAGACTTCGGCCAAAGTTGGTAAAGATCGGATGCAAAATAATGGTGCTAGAGAGTTGACATCAAGCATTTAACGCGCGACGGTTGACGTACAACAGACCACGGTTAAAGTCATATTCAACAACGCTAAACATGAAGTAATACATACCTCAAAGCGCCGCTAAAGAGGCATGATACAAACAGTCCCGGTAATCCAGGATAACCCAGAACCTCTACCACAAAGAACGGTATCAGCTGATTTGAATTTTTCACCTGTTTATTCGTCAATGGATCACATCCTTTCTGAGCGTAATATGCGAACATGACGATACCGGCAAGGGAGGTAACGGTCAGAACAATAATTACGCCCGCAATGTTTAACAAAACTGCACTGAAACAAAAGAAATATACGTCATAGTAAATAAACTCCAAGGGAGTTAACTCATTGAAAAAAAATACCTGCCCCAGTGTTTAACAAAACTTCACTGAAACAAAAATAATACACGTAAATAGCAAATAAGTACTAAGGGAAGTAACTGGTGTTGGAAAATATGTTCCCATTATATTTAGCAAAACTGCACTGAAATAAAATACATGCGCGTTTCAGTAAATAAACAGCAAGGGAGGTAACATCTCTGGAACAAATGCTCTCGCAATGTTTAACAAATTAAATCTGCACTAAAACAAAGTGGGATTCTAACCCGCAGCGTTGAGAGGCGAGAATGTTTACAACACGTGGTCGACACCCTAACCACTTCTCTAGTCTGCACCTTCTAATAAGAAAACATAAAAGGTTTCTACCTCTTCTCGTAAATAGTGATCTCAACAACCTACCTCTTGGCATCTCTCAAGGTAGGGACAGCACAGTAACGTTGCACACTAGGCTGACTGACGCCAAAAATCGCCAACCAAGTGACCATACCACCGATGACCAGTGACCAAACGGAATGGCGAACCGTCGGATCAGGATCGACCCTACATAAATTACATCTAATATACATACATGTACATGATTGCCACCGCCGAATAATGAGAAAAGTCGACACAATACTGTATATATATCTTATACTTACAATACTTATTTCAACAACAGTTTAAAATGAACATGTGTGTCTCTTAGAAGAGACCTTACTAGGTCGAACATTAGCGATTATGTACATCCACTAACAACGTTCGACTACATTAACCGCGGGTTAAAGTATGGTCGGTGAAATTGCCTTTCATGAATGTATAGCATTAAATCGTTCAGAATAACCAAAGGGTCGGCGCTTTACCATACTCTAACTTCCGATAAATGGAATTCAGAGTACGGACAGGGTCACTAAGTACAACATACTACAACGCAGATAGAGCCTGTCACACCTCGTTGGTTATTTAAAATAAACCAACTCACTGAGAGCAGACTCTGTCTATTACTTGGCTGATTGTTATCGATGTAGGCAAACTTTGTACATAGATGTAAAATAACACCAACATCTGAAATGCGTTAAAACATTTATCAACTCAATTAAAAAAGGCATCTATTAAACTTGCGAGCAGCACTGTAGATGCACGAATGCACTAAAATAGTAGGTGTTAGACAACTTCTGACTTGGTTGATAGATATATAGCGAAACAAATTTAAAGTAATAATTATATAACATATATATTTTATCATGATACAGTTAGCATTGTTCCTAACTGAATTAAAACATGTAACGTGAATAAAGCAAATACCGATATACCGACATGACAATGTTGTTTAAAACAAAAATTTCAATTAAACGCAACTTACTCCCAGAAGTCAATACGCCCCCATTCATAATTTAACTTCCAAACTTTATGTAGGCCGCCAACTTTGATTGCACCCTGCAAATGTTAAAGCACTGTGTAGTTATAATGTTGTTAGACATAATGAAGACCTTCTTCAGAGAGTGTCATACATGTTGTTAGACATAATGTAGACCTTCTGAAGATAGTGTCATACATGTTGTTAGACATAATGTAGATCTTCTTCAGAAAGTGTCATACATGTTGTTAGACATAATGTAGACCTTCTTCAGATAGTTTCGTACATGTAGACCTTCTTCAGATAGTGTCATACATGTTGTTAGACATTATGTTGACCTTCTTCAGATAGTGTCATATATGTTGTTAGACACAATTTAGACCTTCTTCAGATAGTGTCATACATGTTGTTAGACATAATGTAGACCTTCTTCAGATAGTGGTATACATGTTGTTAGACATTATGTAGACCTTAAGCAGATAGTGTCATACATGTTGTTAGACATAATGTAGACCTTCTTCAGATAGTGTCGTACATGTAGACCTTCTTCAGATAGTGTCATACATGTTGTTAGACATTATGTAGACCTTCTTCAGATAGTGTCATACATGTTGTTAGACATAATTTAGACCTTCTTCAGATAGTGTCATACATGTTGTTAGACATAATGTAGACCTTCTTCAGATAGTGTCATACATGTTGTTAGACATAATGTAGACCTTAAGCAGATAGTGTCATACATGTTGTTAGACATAATGTAGACCTTCTTCAGAGAGTGTCATACATGTTGTTAGACATAATGAAGACCTTCTTCAGAGAGTGTCATGCATGTTGTTAGACATAATGAAGACTTCTTCTTCAGATAGTGTCATACATGTCGTTTGACATAATGTAGACCTTCTCTAGATAGTGTCATACATGTTGTTAGACATAATGTAGACCTTCTCTAGATAGTGTCATACATGTTGTTAGACATAATGTAGACCTTCTTCAGATAGTGTCATACATGTTGTTAGACATAATGTAGACCTTCTGCAGATAGTGTCATACATGTTGTTAGACAAAATGAAGACCTTCTTCAGATAGTGTCATACATGTTGTTAGACATAATGTAGACCTTCTTCAGATAGTGTCATACATGTTGTTAGACATAATGTAGACCTTCTTCACATAGTGTCATACATGTTGTAAGTCATAATGTAGAACTACTTCACATAGTGTCATACATGTTGTTAGACATAATGAAGACCTTCTTCAGATAGTGTCATACATGTTGTAAGACATAATGTAGACCTTCTTCAGATAGTGTCATACATGTTGTTAGGCATGATGTAGACCTTCTTCAGATAGTGTCATATATGTTGTTAGACATAATGTAGACCTTCTTCAGATAGTGTCATACATGTTGTAAGGCATAATGTAGACCTTCTTCATATAGTGTCATACATGTTGTTAGACATAATGTAGACCTTCTTTAGATAGTGTCATACATGTTGTTAGACATAATGTAGACCTTCTTTAGAAAGTGTCATACATGTTGTTAGGCATAATGTAGACCTTCTTCAGATAGTATCATACATGTTGTTAGACATAATGTAGACCTTCTTCAGATAGTGTCATACATGTTGTTAGACATAATGTAGACCTTCTTCAGATAGTGTCATACATATTGTAAGTCATAATGTAGAACTGCTTCACATAGTGTCATACATGTTGTTAGACATAATGTAGACCTTCTTCAGATAGTGTCATACATGTTGTTAGACATAATGTAGACCTTCTTCAGATAGTGTCATACATGTTGTAAGTCATAATGTAGAACTTCTTCACATAGTGTCATACATGTTGTTAGACATAATGCAGACCTTCTTCAGATAGTGTCATACATGTTGTTAGACATAATGTAGACCTTCTTCAGATAGTGTCATACATGTTGTTAGGCATAATGTAGACCTTCTTCAGATAGTGTCATACATGTTGTTAGGCATAATGTAAACCTTCTTTAGATAGTGTCATACATGTTGTTAGACATAATGTATACCTTCTTTAGATAGTGTCATACATGTTGTTAGGCATAATGTAGACCTTCTTCAGATAGTGTCATACATGTTGTTAGGCATAATGTAGACCTTATTCAGATAGTGTCATACATGTTGTTAGACATAATGTAGACCTTCTTCAGATAGTGTCATACATGTTGTTAGACATAATGTAGACCTTCTTCCGATAGTGTCATACATGTTGTAAGTCATAATGTAGAACTTCTTCACATAGTGTCATACATGTTGTTAGAACATAATGAAGACCTTCTTCAGATAGTGTCATACATGTTGTTAGACATAATGTAGACCTTCTTCAGATAGTGTCATACATGTTGTTAGGCATAATGTAGACCTTCTTCAGATAGTGTCATACATGTTGTTAGACATAATGAAGACCTTCTTCAGATAGTGTTATACATGTTGTTAGACATAATGTAGACCTTCTTCAGATAGTGTCATACATGTTGTTAGGCATAATGTAGAACTTCTTCAGATAGTGTCATACATGTTGTTAGGCATAATGTAGACCTTCTTTAGATAGTGTCATACATGTTGTTAGACATAATGTAGACCTTCTTTAGATAGTGTCATACATGTTGTTAGGCATAATGTAGACCTTCTTCAGATAGTGTCATACATGATGTTAGACATAATGTAGACCTTCTTCAGATAGTGTCATACATGTTGTTAGACATAATGTAGACCTTCTTCAGATAGTGTCATACATGTTGTAAGTCATAATGTAGAACTTCTTCACATAGTGTCATACATGTTGTTAGACATAATGTAGACCTTCTTCAGATAGTGTCATACATGTTGTTAGACATAATGTAGACCTTCTTCAGATAGTGTCATACATGTTGTAAGTCATAATGTAGAACTTCTTCACATAGTGTCATACATGTTGTTAGACATAATGAAGATCTTCTTCAGATAGTGTCATACATGTTGTTAGACATAATGTAGACCTTCTTCAGATAGTGTCATACATGTTGTTAGGCATAATGTAGACCTTCTTCAGATAGTGTCATACATGTTGTTAGACATAATGAAGACCTTCTTTAGATAGTGTTATACATGTTGTTAGACATAATGTAGACCTTCTTCAGATAGTGTCATATATGTTGTTAGGCATAATGTAGAACTTCTTCAGATAGTGTCATACATGTTGTTAGGCATAATGTAGACCTTCTTTATATAGTGTCATACATGTTGTTAGGCATACTGTAGACCTTCTTCAGATAGTGTCATACATGTTGTTAGACATAATGTAGACCTTCTTCAGATAGTGTCATACATGTTGTTAGACATAATGTAGACCTTCTTCAGATAGTGTCATACATGTTGTAAGTCATAATGTAGAACTTCTTCACATAGTGTCATACATGTTGTTAGACATAATGTAGACCTTCTTTAGATAGTGTCATACATGTTGTTAGACATAATGTAGACCTTCTTCAGATAGTGTCATACATGTTGTAAGTCATAATGTAGAACTTCTTCACATAGTGTCATACATGTTGTTAGACATAATGTAGACCTTCTTTAGATAGTGTCATACATGTTGTTAGGCATAATGTAGACCTTCTTCAGATAGTGTCATACATGTTGTAAGTCATAATGTAGAACTTCTTCACATAGTGTCATACATGTTGTTAGACATAATTTAGACCTTCTTCAGATAGTGTCATACATGTTGTTAGACATAATGTAGACCTTCTTCAGATAGTGTCATACATGTTGTTAGACATAATGTAGACCTTAAGCAGATAGTGTCATACATGTTGTTAGACATAATGTAGACCTTCTTCAGAGAGTGTCATACATGTTGTTAGACATAATGAAGACCTTCTTCAGAGAGTGTCATGCATGTTGTTAGACATAATGAAGACTTCTTCTTCAGATAGTGTCATACATGTCGTTTGACATAATGTAGACCTTCTCTAGATAGTGTCATACATGTTGTTAGACATAATGTAGACCTTCTCTAGATAGTGTCATACATGTTGTTAGACATAATGTAGACCTTCTTCAGATAGTGTCATACATGTTGTTAGACATAATGTAGACCTTCTGCAGATAGTGTCATACATGTTGTAAGACAAAATGAAGACCTTCTTCAGATAGTGTCATACATGTTGTTAGACATAATGTAGACCTTCTTCAGATAGTGTCATACATGTTGTTAGACATAATGTAGACCTTCTTCACATAGTGTCATACATGTTGTAAGTCATAATGTAGAACTACTTCACATAGTGTCATACATGTTGTTAGACATAATGAAGACCTTCTTCAGATAGTGTCATACATGTTGTAAGACATAATGTAGACCTTCTTCAGATAGTGTCATACATGTTGTTAGGCATGATGTAGACCTTCTTCTGATAGTGTCATATATGTTGTTAGACATAATGTAGACCTTCTTCAGATAGTGTCATACATGTTGTAAGGCATAATGTAGACCTTCTTCATATAGTGTCATACATGTTGTTAGACATAATGTAGACCTTCTTTAGATAGTGTCATACATGTTGTTAGGCATAATGTAGACCTTCTTCAGATAGTGTCATACATGTTGTTAGACATAATGTAGAACTTCTTCACATAGTGTCATACATGTTGTTAGACATAATGTAGACCTTCTTCAGATAGTGTCATACATGTTGTTAGACATAATGTAGACCTTCTTCAGATAGTGTCATACATGTTGTTAGACATAATGTAGACCTTAAGCAGATAGTGTCATACATGTTGTTAGACATAATGTAGACCTTCTTCAGAGAGTGTCATACATGTTGTTAGACATAATGAAGACCTTCTTCAGAGAGTGTCATGCATGTTGTTAGACATAATGAAGACTTCTTCTTCAGATAGTGTCATACATGTCGTTTGACATAATGTAGACCTTCTCTAGATAGTGTCATACATGTTGTTAGACATAATGTAGACCTTCTCTAGATAGTGTCATACATGTTGTTAGACATAATGTAGACCTTCTTCAGATAGTGTCATACATGTTGTTAGACATAATGTAGACCTTCTGCAGATAGTGTCATACATGTTGTAAGACAAAATGAAGACCTTCTTCAGATAGTGTCATACATGTTGTTAGACATAATGTAGACCTTCTTCAGATAGTGTCATACATGTTGTTAGACATAATGTAGACCTTCTTCACATAGTGTCATACATGTTGTAAGTCATAATGTAGAACTACTTCACATAGTGTCATACATGTTGTTAGACATAATGAAGACCTTCTTCAGATAGTGTCATACATGTTGTAAGACATAATGTAGACCTTCTTCAGATAGTGTCATACATGTTGTTAGGCATGATGTAGACCTTCTTCTGATAGTGTCATATATGTTGTTAGACATAATGTAGACCTTCTTTAGATAGTGTCATACATGTTGTAAGGCATAATGTAGACCTTCTTCATATAGTGTCATACATGTTGTTAGACATAATGTAGACCTTCTTTAGATAGTGTCATACATGTTGTTAGACATAATGTAGACCTTCTTTAGAAAGTGTCATACATGTTGTTAGGCATAATGTAGACCTTCTTCAGATAGTATCATACATGTTGTTAGACATAATGTAGACCTTCTTCAGATAGTGTCATACATGTTGTTAGACATAATGTAGACCTTCTTCAGATAGTGTCATACATGTTGTAAGTCATAATGTAGAACTGCTTCACATAGTGTCATACATGTTGTTAGACATAATGTAGACCTTCTTCAGATAGTGTCATACATGTTGTTAGACATAATGTAGACCTTCTTCAGATAGTGTCATACATGTTGTAAGTCATAATGTAGAACTTCTTCACATAGTGTCATACATGTTGTTAGACATAATGTAGACCTTCTTTAGATAGTGTCATACATGTTGTTAGGCATAATGTAGACCTTCTTCAGATAGTGTCATACATGTTGTTAGACATAATGTAGAACTTCTTCACATAGTGTCATACATGTTGTTAGACATAATGTAGACCTTCTTCAGATAGTGTCATACATGTTGTTAGACATAATGTAGACCTTCTTCAGATAGTGTCATACATGTTGTAAGTCATAATGTAGAACTTCTTCACATAGTGTCATACATGTTGTTAGACATAATGTAGACCTTCTTTAGATAGTGTCATACATGTTGTTAGGCATAATGTAGACCTTCTTCAGATAGTGTCATACATGTTGTTAGACATAATGTAGAACTTCTTCACATAGTGTCATACATGTTGTTAGACATAATGTAGACCTTCTTCAGATAGTGTCGTATATGTTGTTAGACATAATAATGTAGAACTTCTTCACATAGTGTCATACATGTTGTTAGACATAATGTAGACCTTCTTCAGATAGTGTCGTATATGTTGTTAGACATAATGTAGACCTTCTTCAGATAGTGTCATATATGTTGTTAGACATAATGTAGACCTTCTTTAGATAGTGTCATACATGTTGTTAGACATAATGTAGACCTTCTGCAGATAGTGTCATACATCTTGTTAGACATAATGTAGACCTTCTTCAGATAGTGTCATACATGTTGTTAGACATTTACAAACGTCGTAAGATACTTGGCCATAATCACTTTCATACAATCTTAATTAAACTAATTAATAAGTTTATCAAAAAGGGTTATGACCCTATCATTTGGCATGTTAATTGGTTGACCCATTTATAGTTCGCCACTATGCTTTCCTCTTTGACTGTGCGATGACCGGACAGATTGTAGAGACTATGATGATGTCTACCTAAATCCTTATAGGACGGTAGCGTATGGTGTTTGTCTTTAATCTTGTCTTGTCGTATGCTTAACGGCTTATTATTTTGTTGCTGTGGCTTCTGCCAAGCCTTTGAGTACATGTACATTATTTTGTGGGGTTTTGTATTTTTATATTATATATACATGATCATTTATGTGTTTTATTTATATTGCCTATTAATTCTGCCTTGTTTGTTAGGGATTGTAACCTCGCGGGGATATCTTTTTACACTGTTCCATTTATTGGGATGCCAATAGGGTACGATTGAGGTTTGGTGCACCCTAGAACCTGGGTTTAACCCCCAGCGGCCTTTTTGCCACTGACCGTTCCAAGGCGGTAGTCCTATTGTCAACCCTTTTGTATTTGTGATGTCTTATCTTGCCTTTTATTCATCTGTATAGTTGTTCTTTGTTTCTGTGTGTGTTTGTGGTTGCCTGTCGTCCTTGAATGCTACTTTTCCTGTCCGATGTTTATATCTACGTTTACATAGAGTTAGACAGGGAAACAAATCTTTAACAAATCTTGTTTGAATGGAGACCGTGTTTAACTTTCCCTGCACTGTGTTGGTCACAGTTTTACAAAATCTTCTCTTAACCTACCGGACTTATCTTTGTCTCACAATCTTGAACTGTTACTGTTTGGGACACGGTCACCAGATGAGCGAATTAGGGTCGTTCTATGTCGGTCCATAGCTACTCATAGCTAACGTTTGTATTTGTATGCAATACCGATTTTATATAAAATTTTGTATCTTGTGTGTCTTATCTGTTTGACCTAATTTAACAATGGCATTTCTTTTGTTTTATGTTTTAAATACAAAAATGTTTGCCTACCTACCGACACAAAATTTGAAATTAGGGTCGGGAAAAGGGAAACAGAATGATTTTAAGGGTGGTCTTATGAAATAAATAAATCAATAAAATAAGTAAGTCATATTTTTAGTAGGAGTTTGTCTCTACTTACCTGGATGACAATTGCTACCATCCCAGCGATCATGATTGATGATTGGAAAACATCCGTCCAGATGACCGCCTTCATGCCACCCTGAAAGTTTGTATGGGAAAACATAACAGCCTTCAGTAATAGTTATGTCATTCGATGTGTTAGTATGTACCGTAAAACTCCCGAGAAACGTAACACAGCCAAGTTAAAAATGCTAAAGATGTGTTACTGTGCTTAAAACAGTCAAAACAACCGCTCCGACCCACGTCCCTCAACACCCTCCTCGCCTGTTTTTTGTTGTTGTTTATTTGTACAAACTGTGCTGTTATCTCGGATAACAAAACACAACGTTTAACGATGTTACGAAAAATTTTACAAATACTGATGACAAAAAAAGAATGAAACGATCATAAAATAAATATAAATAAAATTGTTAAAATATAAAAATTAATATAAAATATAAAATATATAACTACAGCTTTCTTAATACATGATCAACTACAGTTGGCTGAATACATACTGAACCGACTACAGTTTTCGGGATACCTGACTTTTCAGACAACTACTATTTGGTTTATCCTCCTTTGTAATCTTACCAGGAAGGTATAAAATGTGGATACACATCCCACTGTAATAATAGTGGCCCAAGTGGGGAATCCTGTCACTGAAATATAAATAAGATGTTTGCATGTTTCAGAATGGTAGGTCAACAATCGCCAATTGCCTCAAGAAAATGTGAGAGAATGTTCAATAATACATGCTACATGGCAGTAAATACATAGAGAATCTTCCATTGGTGCCTGTGTTATATATTGAATTGCTTATAAACGAGTTGGATACAATTATATGATACAACTGTGTGTCAATCATCATATCAATTTCATCCGACGATTTAATAAATTCAATATTAAAAAGCCTCGACTGTGAGATTCTATTGATCAAATAACTCCGAAAAGTCCACATGTTTATGTTGAAAGAGTAAAACAACAGTTGGAGAAGGTTCTTTTTCCCGTCATTTTCTTTCTCAAACGATTATGTTACCCACATCCCAAATTTTAAATCCCGGATTAGCCACTAAAAGGCGCAATCAGTCATGGTTTTCAGTTGGGTAGAGGCTGTTTATTATTTACGCATTGCATTAAGCTAAAATGGGCAGTAACACTAAGGTTTTCGGGGGGAACATCTTACAGTTCTATGAACCTGTTGTATCTACTTTAAAAAAAACATAACATGTAGTAATAACGACAAGTGTTATGCAGTTCGGAGGCGCTCTACTTTAGGCGCAGACCCCGTTGCCTGACATATGGTAAATAATTACTACACTACCCCGAGGAGCATTTCCCAATATCCTTTAACAAAACAGAGACAATTTGTTTGTTTTTTTGAGACAAAAAATGTGCCGTAGCTAAATACACGGGGAAACCGATGGGGTATGACCCTGGTTCCTGAGATATGGTAAATAATTATTACACTACAAGAAGAGCATTTCCCAAAATCCTTTAACAAAAACCGATACATTCAAAAAAAAATGTGCATTAGCTAAATATACAGAGGGGAGTGGTTGGTGATAAAAACCCTATTCCCGAACCCTAAAACATGAACACTCGCACCGTCTTCTGAAATGATAAAAACATTCAATAATTACGAATACAACGTTTGTTAGAGTGTAAACTATACACTGCTCCTATAACAATTTTCTGGTAGACAAAAGTTAAGTTAAAAACGATAACGTCGAAAACCAACTTTGTCTTACATTACCTGCTTCCAACGCTGTTGATGGTGCGTACGACGCAATGCCCATATATAAGATCTGAAATGGAAATCACATGTATCCATATGTACACCTTCCACCGTTACATCTAAATAAATCAACCCCTTTCCAGTAATATAACAAG
The DNA here is from genome assembly GCA_037043455.1 of Cyrtodaria siliqua. NCBI lineage: Eukaryota > Metazoa > Mollusca > Bivalvia > Adapedonta > Hiatellidae > Cyrtodaria > Cyrtodaria siliqua. Next base: position 15,363 of record JAWPHD010018207.1, on the reverse strand, counting down.
GTTTTGTAGTAAGGCTCAAACGTTTCAATAACTCCTCTTGGATCCCCTATTTTCTAGTACGGAAAGACAGTAGTGGATAAAGATTCATGAACGGGACGTTGAATTTGGTATTACATAAGTTGCTATCTCTTGGATGAATACTAATTTGTATATATAAAACTGGTGTTAACGTCTACGTCACATTTACCCCGCATGCGCAGACGATTTTAGAGACATTTTGAGGACGCCATTTTTATTGCAGCACAGTTGAATATCGTTGGCATTTATATTGTGGATATTAAACGAATTGCATTAGAGCTGGAGAGTAACGGTTGTCCAAAAGTTCGCGACGAAAGGTAGGTACGTGTATATGTTGTGAGTTTTGAGATGATGTATTTGTTAAATTTATTTTTGTCTCAAGCGCTCTCGAGAGCTCTCGACTGCCTGTGGTCAGTGATCGACTGACTGTTATTCGCGATGAACTTGAAAATGCAGGATGTGTGTATACACTTTCGAAAATCTGGTTATATTTGGACGGTTTAGGGGAATGTTTGATGTGGTTGGGGTGTGTATGAAGGATTATTGTACCAATGTGATGTATAAACTTGTGATCTAGGCCAACTGATGTTGTTGTTTTTTGTGCGAGTACGCATGCCCGTTAGGAGACTGTCAATTTAGGAAGCCGGCATTGTTTTTGGCGTGTTTGAGGAAGTATTCACGGGTGTTTGAGTTTAGGTGAAAGGTAAGTAGATGTGATATTCTGTTATTGTGAAGGTTGTAAATTTAGTAATGCGAAGAGAAGTTGGGGCGCCTGTGAAGATTGTTTGTTTTGTTAGTTGTATGCGAGTGCGCATGCGTCGAGTAAGTAGGGTTTGATCTGTCACTCATGTTTGTTGTGGAAGATCTGTCACTCACGTTCGTTTTGGAAGCCATCTTGGAAGCTGCAGTGTTTTCGTATGGTTGTATTCGAGGAAGTGTTAAAGAAGATTTCACTTGATTGCCAGTGTAAGTAGATGTGGATTTGGTAAGGAAAATATATATGCATTTGAGAAATGGCTGTGAAATATTTAAGCTTGCTTGGCTAGTGCATAACATTTTGGACGGGAGGGTTGTGGTAATACTCCTGTGCCTATGGCTAAGTATTGAGATTTATCTGGCATTGACAGTGAGATTGTGCATTCGCGAATAGGAATGACAGGGTAACACATATTGAATTCAAGTAATATGTTTTGCGCATCCAGTGTACAAATAGATTGACAGCTTCTGCCTTCGGGATAATCGTATCTGCAGGCCGGTGCCTTTTTTGGTAGGTTTGGCGGACGTCATTGGGGGAAATTGGCGCAGGTCATACATCGTCAAAGATAATACGATGTGCATGTGGCACATAAGGTGCAATGCGCATGTTGAGAACACATTTCATGACTGTTTTTCAAGGAAATATACCTCGGGCTTCCCTGAGGTATTGAATGTTATCAAGAAGCGTTTTTCGTTAGTAAACAAGTTATGACCTGGCTTTGTGTAATTGCCTGAAGGTATGAGGCGTGTTGATGCAGTAAAGGGGGTCACGTGCTACTGAATACACACAGGTTTTGTTATGTCTGGCAGAGTATATGCTAAGTGTCAAGTAAGGAAAAGGTGATTGGGGAGTTAGTAATGAAAGTTTGGTTTATTGTCGAATTGGGTCATGAGTAAAGGAGAGCGGTATAGTGATTGATGTTTGTCATGGGGAGAATGACGGGTTTTAATTGAAAATTCTTTTCAATGTTTATCATGTATTAGTGGAATGAGTTTATGTGACCTGTGTTATTCGAAGTATTCGCATATAACAGGTACGTATTTTGTCGTGTGCACTGCAATAGCAGCAATTGGACAGGGAACTAGAATTTGCCTTTATGCACTTCTTGTGTGTCAGACTGGAAACATAACCCGAAGCTGAGAATGTTGGGCTGCTGTTAATGTCTATAAACGGGAGATTATTATATCAAATTTTCTCTTTTTTCAGCAGGCCTCGTAATAGTCCTAGCAGTGGTGGTGAAGCCTGTTGATTGTGTTGAAAGAAGAGTTTCCCTCCAGCGAGAAGTTGTTTACACCGTGCCACCTGACTTCGGTATGTTGCAACTGATTCAATTTTGTTGCTTATATATATCAATTGCATGTGTTCATGTTGATTGCCTCTTTCTGTGCCAGGGACAGAAATAAGCAGTTGGCGGTGGCGAGTAGGAAATGGTCTGGGCGGCCAAAATGTGAATTCCATGCAGCGATATGGTAATCAAAAATATGCAATAAAAGGAAATGGAAATGGGTAATCATTGGACACAAGCATTAAGTGTATGTCAACATGAAATATATCTTACACAATAAGACATTGATTTACAAATATCTATATATATTTTATTGCTTTAATACAATAATTTTCATACGCAGTTGTGATCATTTATAAAACAAGTCAGTAACACTACTATTTATAAGTAAATACATAACTTGCACTTAGAAGCCTTAATTTTTTGTGTGCCTGTACATGTTACACAAACGGATAATAAGTCAGACTCGTGCAAGTGTAAACAAACTTTGAGTTGTCGAATGCAAGATTTGTTTGTTCGATTTTGTCTTTGTTTTAAAATAAACAGTTCCATAGATTAAAAATACCTTCATCAGCTCTAAAGGTTTTACAGAGTTTTCTTTCACACACTGGTAACATTTAGTTAGTATACGTATATGTAAATATGCTTTACGGTAACCCTCTGAATAAAGTGCCACACGCTTGCTGTTTCTACGGTAGCTAACTCAACATGCAGAAAGGAATGCATTATGTAATAACATTTCTGACAGTAGTCAGTGCAGTCAATTTTGAAAAGTGTGGGATATGCAGGTGTCAATGTCATGGAATATATAGTTGGTGTCATACGTGTACACATGCATTGTTTTGGCTCGCGCAAGCCTGAGGTATTTTAGGGAAGTTTGCATACTGCGTCTTCAACTGCAGGAGTAGCATGTATATCGCGAAATATCGAGAGACGTTTCATGAAAGTAATGTGTTACTGGAACAGCCTGACGTCATAGCAATCCATTTCCGTTTTGATCCGGCCATTCATCCATTTTGTTTTCTTTTGTGCAGCAAGAGTGCTCCAGTTAGAACGAAACAATTTATCGTAAGTAGATGTGTGCAAGTTTACACTCTCCACTGTCATACGTGTCAATAAAGTTAGCACACATTTTTAGTTTATGAATGTTTTGTGTTGTCACGGATTGATCTACATGAAATTAGTCTTGATTATGTTCGACGCCTGATCATTTTGTAAACGAGCAAGCGTCGCAGATGATCTAGACTACGTATTTGTTATTCATTCTGCATGTTTAAAAATTCGAGTGAACAATTGGAAGGTTGTGTGTGCATAAACATTCCCTGACGTTTCTAGTCGTCGTTTGCATATTTGGTAATTTGTAGTATCTAAACTAAAAGAACAACAAAATACCTAGACGCAGACGTGAGAATCAATCAGACCCTGTGTATACTGAATGTGTCTAGGATATTTGTGTATGACTCATGTTTCAGGAGACTTCCAGACATATTTTTCTTGGATGTTTATCTTTCGAAACATCTTGTGGTCTTTTGTTTCCATATAATTTTGGAAACTTAACCCTGCGGTCGCCAAGTGTTAAGCTTACTTGACTCGAGTCCCAGAAATCACGTGTATGATTTCCAGTGGGGTCACATCCCGGATTTCTCAAACAAACTCCCGCAGTATCTTACTTGGGCATGGTAATGTGAATATAGGTCATCCTTCGGAGGGATGTAAAGTAGTCTGTCCAGTGTACAGGGAGAACTATACCCTGTGCAATATCTCTCTGAACTTCTATGTTAAGCAGTGATACAAAACCAGGGCCCTATATGAATTATATAGAGATTATTTAACTGCTGAGATCGATTATAGGGAAATCGTTCACAAGAGGTAGGCGTGTAGTTTTTTTCACGAACGGGCGCATGCATGTGAGTAAAAAAAACAAAGCATATCTACCATCTAGTAAAGGATTACCCATAGTCGATCCCAGCAGTTAAATAATCTATTTATTACATTTTAAATTACAATTTTGCAAACAAATATTCGCTTTATTGAACGTTATTGGCAGATGATGTTGATGTCGGCAACACTTTATTGTCGTCGTGACTCAACGTCGCAGCGTTAGTTATTATTGTGTTCTGAGTTAGTTATTAATATTTAGCGATAATGAATATTCTTGCACTGAGTTCAAACACCTGCGCCTCTTTTAGCCATGTTGACATACTGAGAAAGTTGATTGCTTCGGTGATGCCGAATAATTAAAAATAGACTAGACTGAATACAACATTTTTGTTCCTGAAGGAGTACTTTTGAGTGAAAAAAATAAACTTGATAACCAGTCACATTTAGCCAATCTCAATGTCTCGCTTATTTGAGAATTGACTGGAAACGGCGATGCATTCCATTTGATATTGGCCGTCTTCACGGTAATGGATAAAATATGATATGCTGACAAAAACGGTTATTTTGCGTAATTAATTTGTTAAAAATAATTGGTACGCACCAATAAAGTAATTTAATTGTGTATTTAGCCTAATTTAGGGAGTTTTAACTGGGAATTTACGCAAATACGTTGCTTATCTGTAGCTCTGTTCTGTGACGTTTTATGTCATAGAACTATACCAAGCCTAGTTGCATTGCCATTGTTGTGTACTGGTTAATGATATGGAGTTCTTTAACGTTTTAATACACAAACTTTGTCACATTTCTGTACTCTTGATACAATGGCAGGGATGATTAGTGCCATGTGTAGTTGTGCATGTCATTGTTGTGTTCCAGTTGAATGACTTTTGGCGGTGTTATGCCCCATTAAAGGACATAATATCATGCTTCCCATACCGGGAAAAAGTTCAGAACTTTGTAAAAATTGTATTTAATTTAATGTAATTTTAATTTTTAAAAATTGTAAAGACTGAAATTTAAAAAAAGACAGAATGAATGCATGCATATATAATGAGAAAATACAAAAATGCAGACTCTTTTCACCATTTAGTATTTTCATTAAATGCATTTCAATATGCTAACATGCAGAGAAATAAAATAAATAGCAATATATTTAAAAAATGTAAGGCTAAACTGAGGCATATATACAAGTTCAACTAACACGAGTTCCAAAGAATCTAGAAAGACCGCGCTGCAAATTCAGAAATGCTACATACACCATTATTTTGAGTAATCGCACCTTTTGTATTGTTTCATGTTGATTGAACAATCAACCATAAAATGAACCCAATTCAGAAACTGTCGATTAAACACCGGTTCACACTTGCCATTGTTCCAGTTAACGCTACCATGTGTACAACTAATTAGTAGGGACACATGGCAATCTTGCAGTATTTGAAATGGGTGTCACAATTTATATATCCAGTATCATTTTTACTTTTACCCTGGTTCCATTTAAATAAATCAAATTTTAAGTATTCACTATTTCGTCTTACTATACTATAAGTTTTAATATATTACTGGTGCAATAATATAAATAATAATAATATGCAAAAACAAATGGCTTAATACAATTCTTACAATTAACATTAATGATAAAAACTAACGGGGCGCTGCTAGTTTTTGAAAACTCAAGATTGCCATATGTTCGTTTAACAATTATCAGTGATCGTAAAGTTCAAAAACACAGACGGGCTGAGTATCTCTGGCTAATTCGTAAGCAAACATTTTCAAATGTTCTGTTTTGATCAGCCATTTTGGCCGCTAGAGGGTGTCACATTATTTGATGTTTTACCCGGCTCGATCACGCAGTTAAATCTGTGAATAATGTCACAACTTTATATGACAGATAATGTTGAGCGCGGGGACACAAACAAGTTGATTGACAGCAAGAGGCGTAACAGTGGGCGGAGTCTTATTGCACCGACAATTTGGTTTTCAATAAACGCTGGTTTTCAATAAACGCTGACATAATTAGTTTATCGATCTAAATTGATTGTCACTAATTAGCTAAAACACTCAGCGGGATAGTGGCTTATAAACAGTGAAAGACTTTGTGAATTAGAATTCTGGATTTTCCGAGATCTTTTAGACAAAATCGATGTCTGGCGAATTTGGTGTGTATTTCTTACGGTTTTCATATGCCAGTTCAGGTTACTTTTCGTCTATGCAATTTGGCGAATGGCCTAGTAAGCCCATAAATATTAACCATTTGTATTCGTGAACAATCGTAAAGATGTGTTAATGCTCTGATCAATGAAATGTGAACCCCAAATTGTACTTTTGCTTTAATGCTTGTCCAGACCGTATTTTCAATACTATAACACTCAAGTCTTAGAGATAGCAAACAAGGTATTTAGATACATTTTGGGATAGCGATGTGTCGCATACCAGAATAATGTAATTGTGACCTTGACATGTGACCTCTGTCATAGAAAATGCTTGTCCCGACCATATTTTCAATACAATAACACTTAGAAATACCAAACTTGGTATGTTGATACATCTTGGGATAGCGGTGTGTCGCATACCAAAATAAGGTCACTGTGGCCTCTGTCATACCCCAAACATTGTGAGAAGCATCAGTATGAAGTGGAACTGCGCATATACATGAAGTCATGGGTTATGCGTTTGCAAGGGTATTAATAACCTTCTGTGATAGTTATGGCTTCCCCACACAAAGTCTGGAGGGGAGCCATATTGATTTTGTGCTGTCTGTCTGTCTGTGTCACAAATGATGTCCGATCAATAACTAGAGAATGGTTGCACCTATGGTCCTCAAATTTAGAGGGATGGCTGATCATGACTATTAGATGACCCCTATTGATTTTGGGGTCACTAGGTCAAAGGTCAAGGTCGCGGTGACATTGACTATCAAAACGATTCGAATCAAAACTAGAGAATGGTTTGACCTAGGGTCTTCAAACTTGGAAGGATGGTTGGTCATGACCAATAGATGACCCCTATTGATTTTGGGGTCACTTGGTCAAAGGTCAAGGTTGCGGTGACATTGACTATCAAAACTCTATCCGATCAATAACTACACAATGGTTGGACCTAGGGTCCTCAAACTTGGAAGGATGGTTGGTCATGACCAGTAGATGACCCCTATTGATTTTGGTGTCACTAGGTCAAAGGTCAAGGTCGCAGTGACATTGACTATCAAAACGATATCCGATCGATAACTACACAATGGTTAGACCTAGGGTCCTCAAACTTGGAAGGAAGGTTGGTCATGACCAGTAGATGAACCCTATTGATTTTGGGGTCACTAGGTAAAGGTCAAGATCGTGGTGACAGTGACTATCAAATCGATGTTCACTAGGTCAAGGTCGCGGTGACATTGACAATCAAACGATGTCTGATCAATAACTAGAGAATGGTTGGACCTAGGGTTCTCAAACTTGTAAGGATGGTTGGTCATGACCAGCAGATGACCCCTATTCATTTTGGGGTCACTAGGTTAAAGGTCAAGGTAGCGATGACATTGACTATGTAAACGATGTCCGATCAATAACTACAGAATGGTTGGACCTAGGGTCCTCAAACTTGGAAGGATGGTTGGTCATGACCAGAACATGACCCCTATTGATATCAAAACGATCCCCAATCAATAACAAAACAATGTCCAATCAATAACTAGAGAATGGTTGGACCTAGGGTCCTCAAACTTGGAAGGATGGTTGACCAATACATATTACTGATTCAGGTTGTAGATACAGTCATAGGGATATTGAATATCAAAACGATCTCAGATCAATGAGAACGGTTGGACCTACAGTCGTCAATTATGTCTGTTCGGGCAATGGGGGAGCCATACGATTTTGTCCCATGGACAATAACAATTTCTAGTTTTAGTTTGACATTCTTTTGATCTACATCTTTATTAATTTCGCTTAGTTTTGTACACTCTTTCTGTGATGTCTGGGCGATCTCTGTAGTGTAAGGAAACACACTTTTCTTTCGAGAAAAGAGATTCAAGTTCAAGTTTTGGCAGGGACCTGACACACTGAGTTGTACATACAATTATTTTTTTCCACATCAGTAATGTTGTTTTTGTATATTAAACATATTTTTCAACAAAATACCTATTTTCATTTGTCACTTTCCGCCAAATCTACAACATCTCATGCACCCCACTTAAGGGATGCACAGGAATCTTCATTTCAGATTTTGTAGTGTCCCTTCACTTCTTCAGTTCCCTACCAATTATTCAATCATGACCGTTAAATCTAGGTAGTAATACTCATCCTTACGGCAGGTTGTCACACGGATATTCTTTTGTAAATCACCCCAGGAACGACTAAGCCAGTGCCCTTCAATTATTAAATTATTGCTCCCCACAACAAAGTGTGGTCGGGGCGCCATGTTCATTTTGACCCCTATTGATTTTGGTGTCACCCGGTCAAAGGTCACATCCGGGCTAACATTGACTATCCAAACGGTGTCCGATCAATAACTACAGAATGGTTGGCAGAAGGGTACCCAAACTTAGACGGATGGTTGCTCATGACCAGTTGATGGCCCCTATTGATTTTGGGGTCACTAGGTCAAAGGTCAAGGTCGTGTTGACATTAACTATCGAAACGATGTCCGATCAATAGCTACAGAATGGTTAAACCTAGGGCCCCCAAACTTGGAAGAACGCTTTACCATTACAACTAGATGACACCTATTCATTTTGGGGTCTATACATCAAAGTTCAAGGTCGCGGTCACATTAGCTATCTAAAGATGTCCGATCAATAACTACACAACGGTTGGTCCTACGGTCCTCAACCTTGAAAGGATGGTTGGTCATGACCAGTAGACAACCTGTTCTTAGCTCCACTGATCAGAGATCAGCAGAGCTTATGCCGTGGTGCGGCATCCGTCTGTCTGTCTGTCTGTTAACTTTTATTTGTAGCGACTACTCCTCTGAAAGTACTAGATGGATATTCATGAAACTTTACAGAAATATTCCCAATATAGTCTAGTTGAACCTAGCCAAAATTCATGTTGATGTGAAATCCAAGATGGCCGCCAAAGCAAAAAATATATTTTTAAAATACAAGTTTGTAGCGACTACTTGAGAACTATAAGTGATATTGATATGGGACTTTTTCTAAAATGATCAGCTTGACATGATGTTGGTCCCTGTCAAAAACCGTTTTGATTCGACGTTTAAGATGGCTGCCAGTGGCCATCTTTGTTTACATAGAGTTATATAGTAAAAACTTGTAGCGACTACCCCTCTAAAACTACTTGGCGGATTGTTTGAAACTTTCAGGAATGTTGCTCTTGATGTCTTATGATCCTAGCGAAATCTCAGGTCGGCCGAATTCAAGATGGCCATCACGGCTAAAGTATAGATTTTTAAAAAATAACTTTGTAGCGACTACTTCTTGACAACTATAAGAGATATTTGCTTGATATGGACTTTTCTAAAATGACCAGCATGACATGGTGTTGGTCCTTGTCGTAAATCGTTTTGATTTGACGTTAAACATGGCTGCCAGCGGCCATCTTTGTTTACATAGAGTTATATATGAAAATTTAAAGCGACTACTCCTCTGCAACTACTTGAGGGATTTCCATGGACTTCACACAATGTTTGCTCTTCATGATGTCTAATTCATCCAAGCAAAATGTTAGGTCGACCGGAAATTCAAGATGGCCACCACGTCTAAAATAGATTTTTAAAAAATAATGTTGTAGCGACTACTTCATGAAAACTATAAGAGATATTGATATGGGACTTCTTTTAAAATTATTTGCATGACATGATGGTTATCCGAGTAGAACATTATTTGATTCGACTTTAAACATGGCTGCCAGTGTTGCTCTTGATGTCTAATTGATCTATGAAAATTTCAGGTCAGCCGGAAATTCAAGATGACGCCATGGCTAAAAATAGATTTCAAAAATACAAGTTTGTAGCGACTACTTCTTGAAAACTATAAGTGATATTGATATGCGACTTTGTTCTGAAAATGATACAGCATGACATGACTGTGGTCCTTGTCAAAAATCGTTCTGATTCGATGTTAAACATAGCTGTCACTTGGCCATCTTTGTTAACATAGATTTATATAATGAAAACTTGTAGCGACTACTCTCTGAAACTACTAAACGGATTTTCATCATTACTCACCGAGAATGTTGCTCTTCATGTCCAATTGATTCTAGCAAAATTTCAGATCGGCGACATTCAAGATGGCTTGCCACAGTTTAAAATAGATTTAAAAAACATAAGTTTGTAGTGACTACTTCTTGAAAACTATAAGGTATATTGATATGTGACTTTTTCTAAAATGATCAGCATGACATGATGTTATTCGAGTCGAACAATATTTGATTCGACGTTAAACATGGCTGCCAGTGGCCATCTTTGTTTACATAGAGTTATATCATGAAAACTTGTAGCGACTTACTCCGCTGAAACTACTTGATGGATTTTCATGAAACTTCACATGAATATTGCTCTTCATGTCTAAATGATCTTAGCAAAATATGATTTTAAAAAATAAGTTTGTAGGCGACTGTACTTTCTTGAAAACTATAAGAGAATATTGATATGGGACTTTTTCTAAAATAATCAGCATGCATGATGGTTATAGAGTCGAACATCATTTTGATTCAATGTTAAACATGGCTGTCAGCGGCCATCTTCGTTACATAGAGTTATATAATGAAAAACTTGTAGCGACTACTCCTCTGAAAACTACTTGACGATTTCATGAAACTTCACATGAATGTTGCTCTTGATGTCTTCTAATTTGAATCCAAGCAAAAATTTCAGGTCGGCCGGAAATTCAAGATGGCCGCTACGGCTAAAAAATAGATTTTCAAAAAGCAAGTCTGTATCGACTACTTCCTGAAATCAAAATCAATCAGTAGAGCTTCAAGGTCATTGACCTCTTGTTATTTTCGGTCACTAGGTCGAAGGTCAGGTTGCGGTGCCCTTCACTATCAATACGATGTCCTATCAACAACTACAAACTTGATGGATCTAGGTCCTCTCAACTTGAAAGGTTGAATGGTTGTCTCATGACCAGTACATGACCCTTATCCTTATTCATTTAAAGGTCAAGGTGCCGGTGGACCTTCACTATCAAAACTATCCCTGATCCAGACATCTACATGCAGTCCGTACTTCCCATGTATAATATATGTGTTATACCTTTTCTTGTTAAATAAAATACCACATAATGTCTCCTTTAGAAATCGTCATGTTCGCTCTCATTAGTTAAGTGTAATGCTAAGAGATGCAGTTACTCATCCACCATTAAATCAGCTGTTAATGGAGGATGGGTTAAGGTGGAAATTCAGGCTTGAGGGATAAATTGATGAAAACTAAAACGTTACGAAACTACAATTAAAGAAAAATGTAGATGGGACATTAACCGTTTCTATAATAATGCGCAATAAATTAACTAATAATCTATAACAACACATCTTATAAGGTCATGAACAGTATTCCCATATTTATAAATAACTTTTCACGCGGATCAACCTCAGCAATATCTACAAATGACGCTCAGGTTATGATGCATTTCCCATTTCATTTTACAGCCAAGTTTAATTGAATTGAATTGAATGTTGTTTAAAACGGCTCATTAAGGTTATTTAGAGCCGCCCCAGAGAGAGGAAAGGATACATAGGAATCCGTGAAACCGTGCCCTACTCTTATTATCGAATAGATTCCTATGGTTCTTTAACGTGCTCGGAGGATAGACCGATACACGGGACCGCCCGGTTTACCGTCAGCATCTGACCTACGAGGCTAAGGGAAAGTGTCTTGACCAAGAACACTCCTACGAAACTCAGTGGCACCACGGAGGATTGAACCCGGGGCCTCTCGGGTTAACAAATGCCGCCGCGCTAACCGACGGAGCCACGCCAGCCAAGTTTAAAATTAGCTTACCCAGGCGTGTATTTATAGATAGGAAATACCTTCTTCGGGTTTATCTTATATGTTCAGCGTAATTTGTTTGGCCGGTTATGGCTGGCCTGCAACCCTAAATGTAACAATAGGCACTAAAAGTAACATGCTTCATTAAAGTAACTCTTTTGAGACTAAAGGTAACTGAGACTAGAAGGGTAACAACTGTGCACTAACGTTAACACCGATGTTTAAACTACCATAAAAGGAAACACCACTTTGCCGTAAAGGTAACAAAATATTATCTGTGCAATTTGTATTCAAAGTTCAGGTTGCTCAAATAAACATTTTATTTATTTTAGTAGAATGCTCCCCTCTTTCTGTTGTACAGATAAACAATATAAACTTGTCGTTATGTCTTATATCAATGACAGCCCCGAACAGGTTTCAATACAATCTAAGTTTAAGCAGAAACAATATAGCTGTAGTCCTTGAATGAATTAAATAAAAACTGTGACGTGTTTGGCTTAGTCTGACATTGTAGGATCGTTTGTATGCGATCTTTATTGTTTTTATGGTAAATATCAATAAAATCTAGGCAACTTTAAAAACGATTCATATCTGACTTACTAACCAATACCCAATCCACCACGTCAACCCCTTCCCCCTCCTCACCACCGGTCCCTCTATCCGCTTTGTTTTTTGTTTTTGTTTTTTTAGACATTTTATGAAGTAATCTCGGTCATAGAAAAAAGCATGAAAAATCAGTTATTATTTTTTAACTTTTCTATGTTAACACTCTGTCTCCTATTTTCATCCGATCTTGATATCTAATACCCCACATCCACGCCACACCACGTCTGCACTTCCCCGCCTTCGAATCCCACACCTTTCTAAAAAATATTTAATGAATTGCCATTGAAGAAGGTGTAGACACATTCAAAATTGAGCAATGTTGGGACTAGACACAGCAGAGATTTGCCTTGAATTAAGTATTGAAAAATGCTTAACTGTACTCTTTCTCCTTTCACATCCCAAGACGCACCATGCCCACAATCCACTTTTTATTTTAAATATTAAGAAGTTACCAGTGGTCATTAAAAAAACATATACACCCTTTCAAAAACTAGCCATGTCAGACTAGAAACCTTACTAGAAACACAGGTATGGTCCCTTGAATAAGATATTGCCTTTCATCCGACTCTTTACCAAACTTGTTCATAATAGTAATCCAATGATAATTAGGAAGGTTTGGAAAAAAAAACAGCCATATCTCCCCATACATCCCGCACCACGACACCCCTCTCCACCCGCCCATACTCCCCATGCCTGTGCTATCTTCTAGAAACGGTTTATGAAAGCTAGAATTGATCAAAATCTAACCATGTCGGACTAGAAACAGGAGATGTTTTCCTTGGATGATCAAAATCAAATTATTTGCTTGATTTACATTCTTTCCTCTTTCACTTTTCATCCGATATTTACCCAGACCTGCAATTTGTGATTAGCAATAAAAGTTTGAATAAGTTGAAAAACCAGCCATATCTGACTCACACCTCAGGACGCACCATGCCCCACACTCACGGTCCATTTGCTTTTGCTTTAACATTTTATGTCATGAAAGTTACCCGTGTTCATAGAAGAATACATGGACACATTCAAAACTAGCCATATCAGACTAGAAAACCAGACTGGAAAACAGAGGTATGTCCGTTGAATTATTTAAGAGATTACTTTTTTTTCAACCCCAGTCCTTTACAAAACGTTGTCATAATGTAATTCCATTGCAAATTTAGGAAAGGTTTTAAAAACAGCCATATCCTGACTCGCACCGCATGCCACAAAACCCACCCACCCCTTACTCCCCCGCCTTTTTTTCTGTAAATTATGTTATGAAGTTATCTTGGTCATAGAAGAAACAGATTCAAAATCTAGCCATATCGGATTAGAAAAAGTAGAGTTTTGGCCCACGAACTATCAACAAGATGTAAAATTTGATTTGAGAAAATATCTGACATCTGCACCCCACCCCCAACCCATACCCAATAACCACCCACCCCGACTACCGAACTACACTGCACAAACCAAAATACAATTCACTTACCAACGTACTTGTTGGGAAGATTTAAAGATCATTAACAAGTTATTATAGACACCATACAACCTTAAACCAGTAGAGCGATAAGGCTCGTTGGTTCTTTTTCAAATGTTGTGTATTTTATCAATATCCTATCTCTAACGTATTCTTTCAGAATTCCAGTAAGGACGCTGTAATAAACGTTTTATTCTCGCCAAGTCGGATTTGCGTCGTGTTTAGCTTCGAATTGATGTGTTCAAACGTAGTTTAGTGCATTTGTTCTTTCACACTGCGTTCCTTATCTTTTCTGTTAACACTAACTTTTCGATTTTCACCAATTCAGGAAGTTATTTTAGGCAAAATGAAAGCTTTCCCTTTTATTTCAGTTTTAATCAAACTAGGGACAATAATGCTCCAATAATAAGCACAGACCATCTCGAATAAGGTCTTATAGAATTATTAGAGAATAAAGTCGTGCTGTATAGATCAAATTAGGTACAGGTTTATATAGAAATGATACATGATACGTTTGTTTAAATGATAGTCTAGATCATCTGTTGACGCTTGCTTATTTACAAGAAAAACGTCTAGAACAGTACATCCTGAACAAATGTTTGATTTTTGTCGATACACTGATAAGGTATTCCATTGTGCCGAGACAGGGACATCGTGCTATCCAATGATACGTGAAAGGCAGATAAGACAATACACGTATATATATATAAACAAAGAGTGAAGCTTCATCATTATATCGGACAAACTAAATGCGGATGACAGAATAGTTTTAATAAAACAATACTAATTACCGGTCACGTAGCGTTTTCAAAATGTGTTTCTGCCACAACTGTTCAAGACCGTTTGTATTTACAATCAATCGTCGAGAGGATAAGACCTATTTGAAGGATTACCATTGTATAAACGAACAAAATATGAAAAGCAATATATAGAAAGAAATGCCTAGATGATTTCTCATCAATGAGCTAGCCAAAAGACAGAGTCAATAAGGTGGGTAGTAATTTATCGTTCTTCCTATCTGTATAGGAGTCTGTGGACATGGGTGTATTCCTACAATTAAGCCTACTATTGTTTATTCTCGCTGGTTTATAGTGAGAACAAACACTGCTGCAACAATTCATAATGAGGTCCCCGTCGGTTTGGCCGCCTTCGACTGGAGCTTGCATTCTAGATACTGGTGAAAAAACAGGTAAACATTGTTTGTTGTTTTAGAAAAAGGGCGAAATGATACAATCATATTGTTGTTTTGATCCCTCAATTGTGGACACAAACATGAGATATAGGGGTCCTATAGAAACCACAGCGTCCCAAACGGAATGACAATCGTAGGTCCCGCACTCTCACTACAAAACAAGGAGCAATTGTAATTATTATACAATGAAAAAAGACAAACTATACAACAGAAAGGTGTGGTGATTATTTACTCTG
>JAWPHD010018206.1:0-40968 GCA_037043455.1 Cyrtodaria siliqua | reverse complement strand
AATGAAGTACTGAAACCATCAGAACGCTTAGTGCGAGATGGAGCATCTTTTAATTAAGGACTTTTATTAATTTATTAATTTAAAGGTTCAACGTGTTCTTCTGAACCATTCAGACGCTTATAGCAGTTATATCATACTGTAGCCCAACTCACCCATGAATGATTTATCAAAACATAGACCTTACACAGCTTCAAGTATCCAATGAATATTTTTTAATAATTAATATACTAACGATTACAGCGCATCATACCAATATTGGTGCAAGCAATGTTCGACTGTTTTTAGGAATATCTGCTAATATAAATTATGTATGTAAGATGTTACACATATATTCATCACTAAAGAATCATAATCAACCCAAATTAAAATTAGTGTATTAACAGTTGTTAGCATATTGGTCCTTTTGGATCAACGAGCCCAGTATAGGTGGCTTTGAAGTAGAATATGGCTTACGCCGGTGTTAGCGGGTGTGAGAGTTGTTGCGTCTTACATCACCTCTCTTGAACAGACTCAATAAAACCGAGTCTGCTACTTTATTCTCTTGGTTGTGTTCGTTGTTTCCGAAGGATCTCCATTATCGGTATTTATTTAACTCTTGGTATAATTTACGCCTGCAATAATATTTTTTAATATAATGTAATAAGGTATAAAGTCGATACAAATTTGCTTACGGTTATTGTGTATGAGGATAATTGGCTTTCTCGTAAATATACTATATTGGAGCTAACATTGGGGAGACTCCATAAACCAATCGGTCCTAAATAAAATTGTGCTAGGTATTCTTCGGATCTTAAGGCAATTAGGTTTTGGGCTAAAATTAACAATCCAGAAAGAGCTAAACTTTCAAACTTAATTTATGAAATTCTACGCAGCCATTTCAAATATAGCGCATCAACTATTGCAAAAAGAAACTTTCAGTGGCTAAACCAGATCAGAGACATACTGATTAAATGTGGCCTAAGTGGAGTATGGGATTCGCAGACCTTTTTAAACACTAAATGGTTAAAGTGTTCAGTAAATCAAAAACTCAAAGATTTATTCTTAAATGAGTGGTATTCTAAAGTAATGAATTCGAGCAACAGTACCTCCTATCGTTTATTTAAACATGTTTTGCTTTGAAAACTATCTTACCAACGCACCATATTGTTCGTTAAAATATATAACCAAATTCAGAACAAGAAATCACAGGTCACCAGTTGAAACTGGCAATTGGAATAAAACTCAGTATAATCGTAGAATATGCCAGCTTTGCAAAACGGATATAGGAGATGAGTTCCATTATCTGTTTGTATGCCGCGAATTCAAAACTCAACGTAGTAAATATATCAGTCCAGAATATTTTAAAAGACCCAATGTATACAAATTTGATAAATTAATAAACACCAAAAATAATGCAGAGTTTAGAAAATTGTGTGAATTTATTAAAAACATCATGCAAAGAGTCAAATCGATAATATTCATGTTGTAATGTAATACTGTTTGATTTTGTTTAATTATGTATTGGTTTCGACATTGTTTTTGCCATGCAATTGCCAACAAATAAACGAAGAACTCTCCCATATATGTGTATACAAAACAGATCTTTAGTTATATGACAAATGAGGACTACCTGGGAGGCCATTTCTTCTCCCAGCTATTACCAAACTGCATTACTCTTTTGTAATTAACCACGTCATATTATATTTATAATATCTGTCTTCTATTATACTTATGAGCCTCGATGATGATTTAAATGTATACCTCATATATTCATGTAAATGTGAATTGAGTGAATAAAAGATATTGTATTGTGTTGTATTGGAACATATATCCCGACGCATCTGTGCTCTTAAATATTACACTGACTACTTCGTACTTCTAAATGGGGTTAGATCAACTGTGAATATTGTGTTTCAAACGAATTTTCTTTCAAGACACTACAGTTAATTTAGTGTTAATTTTAATATGTTTGTACAGCCAAATGTCTCAACAATGAGAGAAAATTGGTTTGTAGAAACCACAGCACTCAAACGCAAACACAATGGCGTCGTATGCGCGCACTGTGCACAAACTAAATCCAATTAGCACATTGCATAGTCAATGAACAGGAAACTGCATAACAAAAAAGTAGTGAATAAATACTGAAAAGGGATCCCTTTCTCTGTCAAGCCTTGCTTCTTTTATAATGTATCATTAAAGCTACAGAGTCTCTATTTTAACTGGTAATAACTCATGAATATGAATGAGTCACGTGTGAATTAATTTCAAATCGATGAACACCCCAATAGTCTGTATATAAGGCAGAAATCGATGAGTAAAATATAACATTTTTATTTAGCCTTCGTACAGGTAACATCGATAAATAAACGGCTTCAGAATATATGTGATGAAAAATGTACTTGCCCAGAACGGGATGTTCGAGTCCCAAAAGAGGCATTTTTTTCTTCTTATGTAAATCATAATGTTACCTGTGTACAGGTACGATGTGCTCTGCTCGATGTCTATACAATAAATGATGTCCGGCGTGTGTGTGTGTGTAGTTCTAAGGTGTATAGTCCCTCGGCCAACATATTAAATGAGCCTTAGGGCGCACCGCGATTTTTTACGAATTTAATGATGTCCTGCGTTATATTTGCTCGCTTAAATACCCGATTTCGACATGAGATGGTGAACATGAAGTTACAAGTGAAGACACGCCTACAAAGAAGATATCGATTGATATAGAGACTCTGTAGCTTTAAACACTATCAATGAAAGTGATAGTTTTATACTGTTATACACCTTTATCGATATTGTAGGTATAATACTGAGATTTACAGAGCTTTCACGCGATAGTAATCCTGCATCTTCGAATTTATACTATAAATTCATGAATAATGGATTGTTTGAACTTTGACTTTGTTACGTATCTTAATATGGGTAGAACTGTTATCACGTATTGCATCGTAAAAGACCCGAATGTCTCATTCGTGTAATGCATATTAATGCATCGAATAAAGCATCCAACCCAACACAAGTCGATATAACAGTAAATGTAGCATTCAAGGACTGCAGTCAACCAAAAACATACACAGAAACAAGCAATAATTACATGGATGAATAACAAGCAAGATAATAAATCAAAAACATAAAATGATTGACAATAGGGTATATTCTATATTATCCGATACTGAAGTTTTAAGAAACAATCATATGCGGTTGATATTTTTCTGTCATTCATTGGCGCCAATCGCCGCCTCTATTTCAGACGGTGTATTGAAAATGGTATGGGTTTTGTAAATTGGTATGGGTTTTGGCTGTGGTTCGTGTAGCAGTTGATACCTGTTATTTTTACAGAAATAAATAGCGACCCAGTCAAAAATGACTGGACTGGTGTAAACATATTTTTAATGCAAATCTTGATCGCTGGAGAATTGTGGTAGAGCAGTCCACTTTAAATACACGCTGAGCTATAAACAGTCGACTTCACTGGGATGTTAATACAGGTATGTGGTTCCCAGCTTGATCGATTAGAAAGATGATATAGTACGGAACCACAGCGTGTGCATTAAAGATAATATTGCAGCATTTAATGATGCGTGTAAGAATAATGTGTTTGAGAATAGTGCCTTATTTAAAGTTATTTAATTATTTTTTGCTTCATTTAATTTCATCAATACCTAACCCCCATCAAAGTGTAATAAATAAACATTTTAAAAGATATTAAAGGTAGCAGATCACTTCATGATGTAATGCTTATAAAAAATATAACCCCATCAGCGATAATAAAATGGAATGAAGAATTTAATAATAAACACCTAAATTGGAATAACATTTTTGCTGCAACATTTAAAATAAATCAAGATGTAAAACTCCAATGGTTTTCTTTCAAAACCAAAATAATTCTGCACCATCCTGCCTCAACTTAATTTACTATTTAAAATCAGTTTATAAAACTGAAAAATTCATTGCTTATACAAACTCAAAAGATACATACTTTCATAAAATATGGAACCGATATGAAAATATTGTCGCCGAACCATAACACTACTATTTGCTACTATCATAAACTACATCTACTATTTACCCTTCCGTATTCTATTTTATTTGTCCAAATGTCAAGTTACTCAACTTTATAGATATGTGACTTCTTTCGAGTATAATTAACATGTCATCTTTTTCTGCCAAAAACCTTTTTCTAAATTTTTTCTTAACTTATTGAACAAATGTTTATGTAACAAGAGGTATATGACAAGCATTTGCAGTTTTAAAACTAGTCATTCTTCGATTGCTTTATTTGATAAGTCGATGCTTGTTATTACCCCTTGGTAATCTACATCATGATATAAAGTTTAGCATACAATTGTAATACAAGTAAAATATGTACATATCTCATGCCAATATGCATTGAACCATACATAAACATAGTCTTATATTATTCAATACATTTGTAAAAACTTTGTATTTATTACTCGGTCGTGAACGGGGGATACATTTGTAATGCAAGATACTACAGATAAGCTGAGTATTTAAATATTTAACTGGCATTCATCCTGCAAATGTTATTTTATGAAGCTTGCTCAGACTCTGCCACTCTCCCCTCATTCTAAATCCGATGGAAAAAATACTCCTTACAGGCAAAAGATGGTAATAGTTCTATTATGAACGAGACAATGTCTTACAAGTTATCACCCCTTACAACAGATAAAAAAAGGAACACATTGTCTTTAAACTAAACTAAATAGAACTAACAATGAAAGGTAATTATATTTAAGATATGGTATACAACTATCAATTGATATTTTAACAATCAAAATGTTTTTGTAATTAAAGTTCTCAAAAACAAATCACCCACTCATGACCTCAAGAATAAATAAAAAGAAAAAATCCCCAATTAATAACTTTTCTACAAATTATATTTGAATTTTTTTCAATGTTATATTGTCTATAATTGTATGCATAATATTTGATTTAAACATATTTTATTGCCAATATTTTACAAACAGAGCAAATATAAACATATATACGATAGACATATTATAATGACAAATGGGTTGGGTAACAAGTTCTACCAACATTAGATTAAACCCTTCCCAGTTAGCATTTTGAAATTGCGAATGTATATGGCTGAGAGTAATAAAATAAAATACAATGGCAAATACATTGATATAGAATAAAGCTGAATAAGTAAATAAAATATAAAGAGAAAACATAATAGAGAAAGAGAGAGGATAGAATAGTGAGAATAGTGAGAAAGACTATTTTACCCCAATTTGAATTCAGTCAGTTTAAGAACGCCTGAACGCTATCTAGAAAACATTTTCAAAATATAGTGTACGCGCATAGTACGTGTAGATTGTTGAAAAACAACTGAGACAGATTATGTAAACCTATGTGTTTCGCGTATATATGTTTGAACTGCTTCGAAGAGAGATTCATTTCCTCTGTCAGTTAACTGTTCGAGACCATAAAGTATTGTTCTTATATTTAACGGGTGTAAATGGCGGGTGGATTGAAAGAGTTGGAGCCGGTATGTGAAAAAAGTGTTACACAGGAAAAAATAATGTTCAGCATCTTCTACTTCAAATCCGCACTCGCAAACGGGTGAATCGCGTAAATGATTAAGGTATAAATCACTATTAAGATTACTACACAAATTCCTCATTTTGGCATGTAAAACAGAAAATAAACGTTGACTACTTAAGTAGTATTTTGGTACCTTTGTACTCGGAAATACAGATGTTAATAGTCTTCTCTTGAACATTGATATAGATTCCGAGTTTCGTATTTCTACTGACAGATTATTCCATAGTTTAAGAGAAGACGGAACAAACGATTTGTTGTATATTTCAGTTCTCCTAGCAATAGTGGCATAGTTGTCGTTATTTCTGAGAGGGTATGCACTGACATCTCCTACTAGCTGCGGAAAGATGTTTGAGATATAATTTGGAACGGATCCATTTTTAACATTATAGACTGAAATAAGTTTTTGCATTTTCCTTCTATCGGAAAGTGACACCCATCCTATTTCAGATATTAAACGATGTATGGATACTGAACGAGTCAGTCCCGTCACAATACGAGCTGCTTCATATTGTAACTTTTCCAAGCTATCTTTTTCGAAAGAAGTACATCCATCCCATGTAATGGAAGCATATTCTAATATTGGACGCATATAAGACAAGTATATCTGATTAAGTGTTTTACGAGCTACTTTATATTTAAGTATTCGCATTAAACCAAGAACCTTTGAAGCAGAAGCAATAATATTGCTAATGTGTTCGTGCCATTTTCCGTTATTACTTAATGTTACTCCTAAATGTTTATGGTTGTCAACAAAAGTCAACGGGACATTGTCTAGATATAAAGTTGGACGACGATCATTATTAATTAAAGAAAAGAACATTACTTCTGTTTTGGCAGGATTAAATTGTACAAGCCATTGATTTGACCATTGCGTAATCATTACTAGATCATGATTAAGGATTCCTTCCATGTCGTTTATAATAGATGTTGAGACTGATAGCGAACTGTCGTCAGCAAATAAACGAGTTATACTCAGCATGTTTTCGGCAATATCATTTACATATATCAAAAATAAAAGTGGGCCCAAGACAGAGCCTTGAGGAACTCCGGCAGTTACAGTTTTTGACTCGGAGGTTGCAGATCCAACACGGACTCTTTGAGATCGGGTTGAGAGATAATCAGATATCCAAGCTAACAATTTTCCATCAATACCATATTGTTTTAGCTTAAACAAAAGCCCTTTATGCCAAACACGATCGAAAGCTTTAGATATATCATTAAAAACAATACACGTAAATTGTTTAGCATCGAATGCCTGACATATATGTTGATACATATCGACAAATTGATATGTAGTAGAATGACCAGGGAGAAAACCCGATTGGTTTCTAAAAATAAGATCGAACATAAGTAGAAAATTATACATGTGTTTAAATACTATTCTTTCCATTACTTTACCAACACAACTAAGTAACGATATTGGTCTATAGTTCATAGGAATACTAGGATCTGACTTTTTGAAAAGTGCCATAACCATAGCACATTTCCATAGGTCGGGGAAAATACATTCATTTAATGATCTGTTAAAAAGTATATGTAGAGGTTTTGAGATTGTATTTACGGTTTCCTTTAACGTCTTATGACTTATTTCATCCTCTCCATTTGCTTTATTTACGTCCAAAATCTTGATAATATCAACAATTTCGGATTCTTCTATATAAATAGTTTCTAATTTATTATTGGATTTTAAATGAAAAATAGGTAATTCAACATTAAAGTCATCAACTGATGATATTGAAACAAAATATTCATTTAAGCATTTCGCTTTTTCTTGGTCAGTTATTGAGTATGACGTAATGCCATTAGATAAGACTGTTTTTAAAGGTGGAATAATTTCCGCATTTTTGTTTGACTTCATGAAATATTTTAAAAGTTTCCAATACTGACGTCTGCCCGTAATAGTTGTTTCAGTAATTATAGTTTCCACATTATTAAAGAAACGTTCTTTCGCATGTTTTTTAAGATTATTAACTTTGTTTCGTAATATTTTCTTTGCTGCTAAATCAGAAAATGATTGAGTACGCGTTGCTTTAGTTTTTTGACGATCACGTTGTCTTGAAACACGTCTTATTTCTGAATCATACCACGGTTTGTCATTAGGACGAATTGTTACATATTTCGATGGGATGCACACATTTATTAATTCAAAAAAAGATTTAGTAATCTTTTCGCACGCAACACTCAGCGAATCGTTATATAAGAAAGACCAGTCTGTATGTTGAATAAGATCATTGAGTTTTATGAAATTGGCTTTCTTATAATTCCAAACTCGTCGAGTAAAAGTCGGTCTAACATTGTAACTGTATTGTTACATTAAGTATGTAGCATGGTGGTCGCTTATATCATGTGGTTGGTTACAATTCCGGAATCTAAGGGTTTAAGAGAATCAGAAATAACTATAGGATCTATCAATGTGGCAGAGTAGTCGGTAACTCGAGTTGGTTCAGTTATACTGTTTGTCATATTATTAAGCTGCATTATATCTTTTAAAAAATGGTTATCAGTATTAAGTTGGTTCTCGTTGATATCACCAACTATAATGATGTTATTCGATAATTCAAAAGCCTTTTCTAAGCTAATGTTTAAGTTATCCCAAAAAATATTACTTGAATTAGGTTTGCGATAAACGGTACATACTAAAATAATTTCACTTTTATCTCTTACTTCAATCCAAAGTGAACTGGGTAATAAATATTCAAGTTCTAATACACGTCTTGAAATAATGTTATTCGCAGTATACATTAACAGTCCGCTAGAATGCGCAGATGTATCCTTTCGGAAAATATTACTATAACCGTCTATACGTATAAAATCATTGGACACGTTTTCCGATAGGTGTGTCTCTGTAAAACACAAAACATCATAATCTAATAAATGATCCTTAATATATTCCATTTTGTTACGTATACTACGAATATTTAAGTGAAATAAAGAGAGGCTATGTTTCTCTATCGTATTTTCAGGACCTGGATTTATTTCAATGTCGCCTGACATAATAACTAATAACAAAATAACAAGAGAAAACTCAATGTTTAAGAGAGATTTAGAGACGCATGCAGAAATGGACAGCACACTTCGAAGCAATTTCAATATACCGTTAATTAAGCAGCTTAGGAACATGAAAGGTTTACGGAGAAAACACATGCTCTTTGTGAACGATTTAAATCTGTTATTGAATGTGCCTATGGCCATGATAATATATTGCATAATATATTGTAAGGTGCATAGAGGGATGGTCCTCCCAGACCCTCGTGCACCTATGACGGGGAGAATAAACGGACCCCCACTTTGGTGATCGAAATTAAAAAAAAAATTCTGCTGAGGTATGTTCCTTTTTGTACTTTTGACTAATTTTGTTTATACTTGGTTTGTGTTTGCCCACAACGCTATATATTTTCTTTCAAATTACCAGAATTAATCTCCATAAATATGCAATAATGTGCAGAATGCAATCTCAGCAATAAGTGCAATTGTATATTAATGTTTTTTGTAAAATAGCCAAACTACAAAATTTCAAATACAGTTTTACAACAAATGCGTCATTTGGCACTATAAGGCCTTCAACAGAGGGAGGCTATTAATAATCAACACTGTCAAGATTCTAGTTTCATAACTGTCGTTAACAACAAATAGATATCATGTTGTGTTGCGTGGTAGAATGGCAGGCATATAGGGATCACTTTGTTGATCAACTGGTGTTTACATTTTCTGATTATAAACTAAAGGACAATCCATTTTTCCGGAAGAGTACATAACATTTCCATTATCTCATATTTCTTAATATCATGCTTCATACACACACAGTTGTTTCATTAACATTGTTGTTCTAAGCAGTGATTTACGTTTATTACGTCTCTGTTCTAATCATTAAAATGTTTTGTTACTTCATTATTCCCAATTCCATTACATAGTCTATCATAGAAATTATTTTTACGCCGCTCTTGTGGTACTTTGTATCACAGTTTTCTTGTTATATCTCTATTGCTGTGTTAAATAATTAATGTATACACAATTTACTTAAAAGCATGTAGTATGAAAATGTATATATTATACTCGGTAAAAAAAGTTTTGGACCAGGGTATATAAAGTCATATAAAAATAAAACTAGTGTACAGAATTTAAGTATCTTTTTTTAGTAACCAAGGTCTACCCTACCCGGTTAATTTGGTACCAGAAACATTAAATTCCAAACAAGATTTGATTTAAAAAAAATATCGCGAACACACAAAGGGTCTGTAAAAAATGCTGCAAAGTCCATAAAAAGTAACAGTTACAGACATTCGAGTAACCAATAAAAAGATTATTATTTTTATGCAAACTCTTTCATTGTTAACGATAATTATTGTTTATTGTTGATCTATTGTCAATTATCAACTGAGATAATAAGGGATATTAATAAAATCCGTCAACTGGTTTTCTTTTTATGCGCAATTATATGCCCTGGGCCAAAACTTTTTTTACCGAGTATAGGTATCACTGTGTTAGCTACACTCAAGTGATATGAAAACGCAACACGGGAATTTCCGCTATATATTGTATGTACAATATTCTGCTTTTAATCGAATGGTACATGGCTACGTAAGACCTTTCCTTTTGGAAAAAATACTAACACAACAAATAATACAGCAAATAGTATTCCTTCAATGTTTCATTATTCACAGAGTACGCGTTTGGCTCAATCATGTGAGCAAACTTAGAATGCAACATTTTGCAAACTATTTACGTTAAATACAGTACTGATCTAGCTCAATTTTTCAAAGAGCTACTTCAACATTTATGAAATTCTTTTTACAAAGTTTAGTGTGATTAAAACGTCTACAACATCACAGTTGTGTCCTTTCTCTAGTTAACTGCAACTTTCTTTTTAAAAACATCATGGGATTTCTTTGGAATATTATGTGCAATTAAGTGTGCAGTATATACAATATATAGCGGAAATTCCCGTGTTGCGTTTTCATATCACTTGAGGGCTGGCGTGGCGCAGTCGGTAGCGCGGCGGATTTGTAACCGGAGGCCCCGGGTTCAATCCTCCGTGGTGCCACTAAGTTCCGTCGGTGTGCTCTTGGGCAAGACACTTTCCCGGACATCCGTCCGTCGGATGGGGACGTAAACCGGGCGGTCCCGTCTATCCTCCAAGCACGTTAAAGAACCATAGGAATCTATTCGATAATAAGAGTAGGGCAGGTTCCCGGATTCCTATGTATCCTTCCCCTCTCTCTGGGGCGGCTCTAAATAACTTATACTGTGTTGATGAGCCGTTAAACAACATTCAATTCAAGTCATTCTAAATAGAAAGTTCCAAGGTACAAGTCACTACTACTTTATAAAACACAGTTATTTGCCCGCTCAAAAAAGTACAAAACCTGGTACCGTTTTCTTCTTAATTTAACAAAATCCATTGCACTATTTTTGGCATTCACTATAGCGTTTGGACCACAATTCTTCTTCAACATTGTAACATAACGTGCTCGTTAATATTAGTTATTGGGTTTGTTACTGACCGCCTACAGAAATATTTCTGTAGGGGGTCAGTAACAAGCCAATAAATGATTTATTGCATCAAGCACCTTTTTTTAAAGACAAACACTGATATTACGTTCGCCCAATTTGACGTCATGACGTTGACGTCACGACCGGTACTGTTTAAAAACATTATTAATTTACTTATAATGTTTGTTACTGACGCCTTAAAGAACTATATTAGCAAATGATTTTAACTTTAAATCGGAATTGGAGTCCATATTGTTTTAGTGACCCTCTATCTACCACGTGACCGCACTCAACCAATGAGATGCCTAGAATTTTGTGCGAAGTGCAATAAATGTATAACTATGGTTAGAGTTGGTTGTGAGCTATGGACTTCAGTGGATGAACATACGCACATCTTAAATCTTAATTACTGCATCTATACATCATTGCATGTTCCAGTATATGGCAGTTATTAAGCAGCTGGTTCATGAGGGCTGGCGTGGCGCAGTCGGTAGCGCGGCGGATTTGTAACCGGAGTCCTCTGGTTCAATCCTCCGTGGTGCCACTGAGTTCCGTCGGTGTGTTCTTGGGCAATACACTTTCCCTTAGCCTCGTCCGTCGGATGGGGACGTAAACCGGGCGGTCCCGTGTATCGGTCTATCCTCCGAGCACGTAAAAGAACCATAGGAATCTATTCGATAATAAGAGTACGGCAGGTTCCCGGATTCATATGTATCCTTCTCCTTCCCCTCTATCTGGGGCGGTTCTAAATAACCTATACTGTGTTGATGAGCCGTTAAACAACATTCAGTTCCATTCCATAACGGGCACATAAATGCTGTTTCCTCGACGCAAGTTAATATATATACCTATATATAACTGGTTGATACGTTCAGACGGATAGGATATGCCCACGATTATGAAACGTTTAGGTTACACCAAGGGGTTAATGTTTTTGTAATGTAATTTTGTGGTTATAAAATGCCACATGGTGACAAAGATGGATTATTAATATGCTTTTCATGTTCATCTTTTTCGTTCTATTTCTGTATCATGTCTATAAAAGAAATTATTTTATAAAATCATTTTATATGTTAGTTAGTTTTAAGCGTGCCATGTACTGTATTCATCCCACCTGTAACAACAATAAACATATCTGAGAGCAATTATCATCCAATTCCAGACTGTGTTCATCTCACCTGCATCAACAATAAACATATCTGAGAGGAATTATATTTGTTTTTATTCCGGGGCCCCCGTTTGGTTCCAGGGAAAATAATAGGGCAGATCATCCTATTGGAGGGGTAGGCAGAGGGGTAGAGCCCCCCACAAATTCATGTTCATTTTATCATTTTTTGTTCCTTCTCATTAAAGGTCGTCATCATGATCCCCTGCATTGTTTCAGGTGCCATCTCGCTCATATCACTAGAGCAGTGGCAAAAAACAATAAACGTGCCTCCAGCGTAAATGGAGTGTCTACAATAGAATTTGCAGCAACCCTGCAGTTCTGTGGGTGAGAAAGTTCTAGGCCCATTCTCCATATTTTATCTCGATGTACATGGAGGATGAGCCTGGCATTTCATTCCTGTTAGGCGCCATATAACCTTTCACGTGTTGGTGCGCCTTAAAACCCCAATTCAATTCAATTTAATTTAAAGGGGTTGATGCACTATTTTCAAACACAGATTATTTTAAAGGGCTCTGAAAAACTTGGAAAAAGCTGAAAGAATTATCAAAATGCCATGTAAAATAAAGGAGATATGACTCATTGAATATTTGCAAAAAACATAAATGGAGGCGGCCATCTTTGAACGATGACGTCATCGCGCCGTTTTATCATATATGGCATATTGATAAAAATGTCTTTTAAAGCAAAGAAAATCACTGTAAATGAAAATAATACTAAAATGTATACATTTTACATCTGTATATTTATTTTAATCAATTTGCAGTGTTTTTCTTTGCTTTAAAATACATTTTGTCAATATGCCATATATGGTAAACGGCGCGATGACGTCATCGTTCAAAGATGGCCGCCTCCATTTATGTTCTTTGCAAATTTTCAATAGGTCATATCTCCTTTATTTTTCATAGCATTTTGATAATTCTTTCAGCTTTTTTCAAGTTTTTCAGAGCCCTTTAAAATAACTGTGTTTGAAAAATAGTGCATCAACCCCTTTAAAACATGAAACACACTAATACCGTTTTAATGACGCAATAATTATCCTACCGTGGGTTTAAGGGCGGTTACTGTGTAGTGATACCTATATTATGTTAACGATCATCGGTTTAACAAAAACAAATATAAATTATCATGATGAAGTATATATAAAACGATACGTGGCTTTTAAATGGTTATTTTACTCAAACAATACAATAAAAATGCATTCTATGACACACAGATATAGAGGGCAAATCTATGGACAGAGCAAGCTTAAATTTACTTCGAAGTATGCATAGAAAGAAAGACTAAAATGTAGCCTACGCTCGCAAATAACATAGTGAACATTTACAGAATATCATCAACATCACAGACAAATATAGATTTAGTTAAAACGCCGCCTTTTTAAATGAATTATTTGCTCCATTTTCCTCACGTTTTTCTTCATCACCATTCCCTGAATGTCTACTCTCACTGCGCCTACGAATACGAGTGCAGTATCATACACTATGGTACTGCACTCGTATTCGTAGGCGCAGTGAGAGTACTATGGTAAGAAGATTGAAACACGGAGAAGATGATATAGTGGCTACACAACTGGTTTTATAGCCTTATTAATTATGTTGCATTAATAATTCATACATCAAGTAACTGCATTTCGACAACCACTCACAATATCAGTAGACATGTATAAGTATTGATTGGAGCTTCTGATTGGTTGAACAAATATAGAGTCTAATACGTCTCACAACACAGTTAATTTTACATAGCTCTGCATATGAAGCAGGACCCCTCTGAACCACTGTAGAACTTAATGAATTTTCTTAAAATATTTTCTTTGTGAAACTTGATGTCTGTTGCACGAAATATCCAACAAAAAACACGGGGTTGACCAATTTGCTTTTTTTTAATATCAATAGTTTGAAGAGACCCTCTTGAATTTGTCCATTTCACTGACATTTTCAAATGTATCACTACCCAGTATTTGATTCTCAGATCTGGGCTCAGAAACATTCAGGCATATCCTAACCTGTATGAAATCATGAACTTGTCCATTCTTGTCACCTGCAACAAAAAAAGAGAAATATTTGCACATTTTAAGAAATAAGCAAGAACCGAATAACACAGATCTTTTTTTTAAGCTCCAGAAAGTTCCTACCGTGACTGGCAAGGGAAATAACTGTTTAGTGAGACCTAATAGGGTATATAGTGAGATTGTAAGGTAGATTCTGATTGGATTAAACTACTCAAATAATAACACACCAACATATTATATTTCCATCCCTAATAGGAATAGGGGTTTGCTAGAACGAAGGCTGAATGCAATAGTGGTATATATTGTTGACATCGATTTCAGATTAATTGTTGACAACCACATTTCAAGTATTTGTAAAAAAGCTAGGCAGCGCAAAACATACTAAAAAGAATAGGTACACAATTATGTACACTTAGCAAACATACTATTTTGTACACATTTTTTCTCTCAAATATTTGTCCTCTATCCTGGAACTTTTGCTCCAAAACAAACTCACAGAAAATTGAAAAACTTTTTATATTCAGACTATTCTAGTTCATATGAAGAACTGTTACGCGGCCAAACTTCCCTTCTTACATGTAAGAAGAATAAGGACTGTGGAAATTGAAACTTTCAAAATTATAAACCGATCTAGCGCCTCCAGTTCTCTCGGACTTAGTCGTTAAAAAGAATCTAAATATAACTTCAGATATACAAATATTCTTCACATTCCACAGGTTCGTACATCAAATTCTGTTAAGAATTCCTTCGGTATGCTGTCCCAGTGTAGCGGAATTCCTTTCCTGAGGAACGTTTTTAATTTTAACCAGTTTAAAAAGCAACTTTCACATTGGGACGGTAATCACTGTAAATGTAACGTTTGTAAATTATAACTTATATGATTCTTTGTTCACAACTCCGAGACAGAAACCACTACCCTAGCATTAGCATTTGTTTGTTTACGTTGTATCCATGAAAAACACATTAGCTTTCACTGTGTTACCTTCATGTATTGCCTGCTTTGCTAGTTTTGCTTTTATTATCAACTTTTGTCAGATTTGATTATTATCAAGCATTGTTAGTGTTGCTAGTGTTGACTACTACTAGTTTTGCTATTATTACTGCGCTAGTTTTGCTTAATAGTATTATGTTTGTCTGCTTTGCTTAAATTGCTTGAGTTTTCTGTAGTGTCTATGTTGACGTTAAAGAACCATAGGAATCTATTCGATAATAAGAGTAGGGCAAAGTTCCCGGATTCCTATGTATCCTTCCCCTCTCTCTGGGGCGGCTCGAAATAACCTATACTGTGTTGATGAGCCGTTAAACAACATTCAATTCCTTGATACTTAGTATACATGTTCACAATCATGAACCCCACACATTAGTATAGTTTCGATAATTATATATTATTATATGTCCGTTTTCATATCAGCCACTGTATCATCCCTGAGACCCTATATGCGCCCGAGGGCTTGAGCCTCGAGATATAATTCCTACACATCTGATCTCTAAACTTTGGTATATTGTGCGACATACCAGGGTTTATAGGGTTTGATTTATTCATAATAATGGTATATCGCACACTTTGCCACAGTTTTGAGATCATATGGGCAGGAATAATATCATGAGGGCTGAAAACACGACATGCTTCTGATTGACAAACAATTGTATATTGTGTGATATATCACACTTAGAGATAGATTATTTGGATTTGATATAACATTGTGTTAACGTTAATTTTAATTCTGACATGGCATATGCTATTTTCAGTATACACAAACAAATACAACAGTCGGGTAAAATATACCAAAATGAAGTGGGTGGGGTAAATCAACATCTCTTCTAACGTATTTTGGTCATATTATGTATATTATATACTGATACACTGTTTGTAATTCAATTAGATGTGATGTTTGTATATCAGGTGTATGTATGCCAGTCATTTAATTGACTTTTGATATAATAAATAAAACCAAAGCACATATATCTATCTTTTTCAGTAATAAAATGATGGGTCTTTAACATTTTTAATTGTTAACTCTTTTAGATGAACGCCAACATATACTTTTTATCATATTTATTTGATAACCTTATAATTCTCTATTATATACGAGTTTATTACAAATTTCTTTTATTATTTCTATAAGTTTGTCTTGCCCAAAATTTTCCCAAAAAATGCAATTCTCTGTGATTTTTTTGTTTCATTAGACGTGTGCTGAAATTAAACATTTCAAAGATTTCTCCGTTTTTTATCATTTTAAGGGTTTCCTACTTTTGTACTGATACTTGTTTAGCTTCTCATACTTTTTTTCATTTGCTTCTTTTTTTCTTCTTCTAGAAAATTGGGTGATTTCTAAAGCCATACCCAATTTTCAGCTGATTCTGAATTTAAAACCCCACTTTAGGCTTTGGTGGTGTATTACTAAAGATTAATATTGCTAAAAAGTTCACCAACACATCATTATTTTTCCAGAAACTAACTAGTCTTCATAAAAAACAGGGAAATTTAAAATTCTTGTTATACTGATATTCACCAGAGGGCACCCTTAACCTCTTTGTATGGTTTATCTTTAATATATTAGACACTATTCTAGTCATGTGGGGCGACCGTGGCCGAGTGATTAGAGTCTCTGACTTGAAATTATTTGCCCCTTACCGCTATTGGTTCGATCCCTCATTGGCCTAGGAATCGTTATGTGAGTAAGCTATCAAGCTGGCTTGCGGAATATCGGTGGTCCTATCCAGGAGCCCGCCCGTGCACCAGAATTGCCCGGAGGGGCAGCTAGGGCAGCCAATTGAAGCTGGAAAAGCCACCACATGACCTTAGCTGTTGTTGCGACTATAAAATCCACTTCATTATATTCATGAGTAACCATGAGTATCTAATTAGAATGTAATATGTATGTATGATCAGATAATGTGGACTATTTATGCTTGTCCTGGGTTATAATATTTTCAAAATTCATATACTTTTATTGGACAATCCTCTTGCGACCAACGAGCTAAACGTAGTACTGTGTCACTAGATTGTCATTAAATGGAAGTTGTCCATTTAATGCAATTTTAAGCCTGAAATAAGATAAATTAAAGATAAATTATCTGACCACATATCCCATTACAGAGAACATTATGGTTTTCATGAACCCTTGATAATAATTTACGATGATAATGTTGCTACAAAGCCAAGCAATCTTTATTATTTGGAGTTATTTTGAAATGTTCACAGTAAAATACTGTACACACAATTTTGACATAGCGATCGAATATAGTATCCACTTTTATATATGCAGAAAAACACAAAAATAATTTTTTTTCTATAACAAAAGGATAAATTCTACTCAGAGCTACCCAAACCCCTTATTTTGTTGACAACAAAAAATTATCACAAATGACGGAAAAAATATGGAAAAAAATTACAGTCTTAAATAAAACTATGATTTAAAAAATAAATTTCTTAGACTTGAACATGTCAAAAATGTATGAAGAAATTACCATTTTTAACTCATCGTGACTTCAGAAGTACTTCATCGATTTTAATAAACTACCACTCATTATCTTAGTTAAGTTATTTCCAATCCAATGATATAATGTTCATAGCAATCTTTTAAAAAAAAGTTGTTTTTGAATAAAAATATTAACCGGCAAAGTGAAATCTGTACTGAAAATAAACCTGATTTAAACCCGAGGGGATTCGGTTTAATAAGATAATCTCACATTCATGAGAGGGTGATAATCATATCCTCAATGTGAGCATTCTTACATTCACCCTCTCATGAATGTGATATTTATATAATATTACCTTCAAATTTGCATTAAAACCTATTCGTAGGAAGAACTGATTAGAAACGTAAGAAGCCAGTAGCATCGTTTAAAAAGGTATGCCAACTTTTTAACTCTTGCGTTTACATAAACAATACATGTTCTGTAAATAAACCATTTGGATCTGCACGCAACATGATGTATGCTTAACGTCAACGCAACGTATGGGGGATAATTGGTACACTGATATTTATTCGGCATATTGTGTAAAATGTCATTATATTCAGCTGCTTTGATAGCGTAATTCTCTAACATGCAACCTTACAGAATACTTCGTCAACTGTTTCATTTTATGTTTTAAGAAGCATAGAATACCTATAAAGCTACGCGGAAAGCAATCGGATTCTGCGACTGCGACATATTAGTTGTTGACTCACTGCATTTCAGGTATTTTGCATGAAGAGTGTCACCTCTTTAGTTACAGTGTGCGGCAGTAACACTATAGGTCAGAGTATATGACATTACAAATCACCCAAAAATAAAAAAATAAAGCACCAAATAAGGAAACCAATAAGAATCTGAATGACTTTTTTTAACTGTCGGTAAGTTTACACTGTCCCGTTTATTGGGATGACAATAGGGTTAGAATGAGAGAATCTAGTTATAAACCCCAGCGGCTTTTTTGCCACTGACCGTTACAAGGCGGTAGCCCTATTGTCAACCCTTTTGTGTTTGTGATGTATTATCTTGCCTTTTATTCATCTTTAAATGTGTGCTTTGTTTCTGTTTGTGTTTATGCTTGACTGTCGTCCTTGAATGCTACTTTTCCTGTTCGATTTTTATATCTATTTGTGTTGTAAATTGCATGCTTTAAAAAATGTAACACGGTAAACAAACGCCAGTATAAACTGTTGGATTATCAATCCAAATAATATTTAGCAGAGCAGAATAACGTTTAAAAAATACTCGGAAAGTGTATGTTTACACTGGATGTTCCTCCTTAAATATAAGAACTTGGTGTCATCGATTGTAATCGTACGGCAATCCCGGCGAAATTGTTACTTGCTTGGCAATTCCGGGTAAACTGTTACTTGCTTGGCAATTCTGGGGAAACTGTTACTTGTTTAATATTCATTATATTATTGTCTGTCTATAAGACGAATGAATGAATGAATGGTGTTTTACGGCACGTCGACACATAAATAGGTCATATTGTGCGCAAAAACTGACGAAAGATGAAGAAATGAAGGATTAATTAAAAATTAATGTAAATATTTAAAGATAAACTTATTTACAAATAAGGGATGAAATGGTAGTAATATAAAAAATATAATATTATGTGAATCAACAAACGCCCGAAAACGGGTATATAACGAAGTAAATGTATACAAGAACATATAATTATTTATATAGTCTGACTTCCTTCAGGAAATCTAAAACAAGACTAAAATCTATAGTATTAAATAACTCGGTCATAGTATTAATATTGTAGTACCTTTGACGCATACACATTCCAACAAGATGTGTTTGACCGTTAACGGTGCAAAGCAGGGTATACATTCTGGTAATTGCTCAATTTGCAATAAATATGAATGAGTATAACGCGTATGCCCTATCCTGCGCCGGGCTAGGACAACTTCCTCTCGAAGAATGGTCTACTAGAAGAACGCCATTCTCCTAGTAACGGTTTAATTGAATGGAGTTTATTGTTAACTGACAAATCCCTAGCGGCTTGCCAAGAGTTACGAATATATGTGTTAATACAACTTTTAAAATCAGTATAAGGTAATTCGGCATTAGATATATGTAAACCTAATGCTGCTTTAGCAACACTATCAGCTCTATCATTACCACGTATTCCTACATGGCTTGGATGCCAGCAGAAAATAATAACATTATCAACTATAAGAGAATTGTACTTTTCTAAAGTACAACTGGGTTAACATGTTTCATATTACCCAGTGCTTGAAGAGATGAAAGGTAATCAGAAAAGATTACAAAATGGTCATCATCAGATTCCTGAATAAAAGTTAAGGCAAGTTCAAGTTCAATTGCCTTAAGTTCAGCTGAAAAGATAGAGACCTTGTCAGGCAGGCGGCTCTTTATGCTATATTTGTGAACAACAGCTGCGCAGCTACTTTATCTCCATATTTAGAACCATCTGTGTATATATGTCGAAAGTTACTGTATAAAACGATTGCTTCCCGCCAAGAATCGGGGAAGTTTCCAGTCACCCAAACTTTATTAAATATATCAAGAAGTGTACGGAGACAGATTTCAGGTATTTTTTTTAATAATTGATAATGGATATCATCAGGACCAGCTGATGTATCATGAGCCTTTTTAAGGGATTCTCGAAGATCTTTGAGAGTTAACAGTTTATTGTATTTCTCCAAATTTCTCGACTTGAAATTCAGCTTCTTCTGTTCTTTTAGTTCCTTATTTTTTAGAAAATTTGGTTGACAATTTTCAGAAGAAGAGTTTTTAGAAAAAGTTTCTGCCAAAGTGTTTGTAATATCTCTGAGAGATGTAATATCTTCATTATCAGTTTTAAGATGATTTTACACAACTATAATTACCTTTACTGTTTATTTTCCGGACCATGTCCCACGTCTTCTTAAGAGATGAGCGTGAGTTCAGCCTGGAGACATACGATCTTCAGGATTTCCTCTTGCTATCCTTAATAGTACGACGGGCTTTCGCACGAAAACTCTAAAAGTATCTAAATTATTTTGAGTTGGCCGCAAGTTAAAAGCATTCAATGCAGCTTTACGATCGCTGACTGCCTTTTTGCAGTCATCATCGTACCATGGTTTATGTGGGCGTTTTGGATTTGCCGAGGTTTCTGGAATAGTTTGATCAGCTTTATCATCAAGGGTTTTGCTAAAAAGAGCAGTTGCGTCTTCGACGTCCTCGAAAACGGAAGGAATTAATTGTTCCAAACAAAGAGATTGAAACATATCCCAATCAACTTTGCGAAGTTTCCGTTGTTGCGTTTTTTCGAGAAGTGGAGGGCCGATATTTTCAAGAAATAAGGGGAAGTGGTCACGTCCACTTAGTTCGTCACCAACACTCCATGAGAAATCCATCAATAGCGTGAGATCGCATATTGTTAAATCAACGGAAGAATGAGAGCCTGTAGCTGGATGTAAATAAGTATGTGATTTGTTATCATTAAAAAGACAGAAGTTATTTTTGGCTAAGAAATCCTCAACCGTTATCGTTTATATCCTTACAACCCCAAATGTAGTTGTGTGCATTAAAATCACCCAAGAGTATAAAAGGTGATGGTAATTGTGCAACTAGGTGATTTAGATCTTTAAGTTCTAGTGAAGAACTGGGTGGTAAATATAAGGAGCATATTGATATAACTCTGTGCATCGTAACACTGACCGCAACAGCTTGCAAACCAGTTTTCAACGCAACATTTCTGTGAGGAATGTTTCGATTTACAAGAATCGAAACTCCTCCAGAAGCTTTATCACCTGTATCACAAATATAGTTATACAATGAATAGTTATCTTATCACTAGTCTTCAAGAAAGTTTCTTGAAGACAAAAAGCAACAGGTTTGTGTTTATTTAAAAGTAAGCTGATTTCAGCATGATTAGGTTTTAAACCTCGGCAGTTCCATTGAACGACCTTTTTTGATTTTAATGTCACTAAGGCGGAAGTACGGGTTTACGGCCGTTGGGTTGGCAGACCTTGGAGACTTTGGAGATTTTGAGAGTTCCAGACGTGCTGGATCATCAATCTCCATCTCTAAGTCTCCAACTATGTTGTGTAGTACAATCGGATCACCAGATCCTTTTGACTGCTTCCCTAACTTTTCCTTGCTGCCACGGACACCTAACTTTTCCGTGGCAGCAGTTCTGGAAGAGTTCGTCAGATTTGACGAACATTTGGAAGAGTTCGTCGTGTTTGGTGGACTCTTGTTAACACCAGAGTTCGTCGATTTCGAAATAGATGAAGTAGATGCAGTAGATGTAGGAGTTGTTGAGGATATAGTTGAAGGAGATTTAGGTTTGGGAGCTACAGGAGGCTTATTAAAGAAGTCCACAGTTTGAGAGGCTAAAGATGTTTTAGAGGATTTCTGAACAGAGAGCGGAATAGTAGCAAACTTGTCGGAGTCTATTGGCTAGGTTAACACGGTCTGCGTTGCGATATACCTGGTAGCTGGTTTCTCAAACCTACTCGCATCGGCGTACGATTTGCCAGATGGAATGGGCGGAATAAAACTTTCGACAAGTTTTCTAGCTTCTGTGAAAAAGATATCTCTTTCTATTTTGATTTTCTGAATTTCTCTCTCGTGTTTTCATTCGGACAATCTTTTGAGAAAGCCCCGTGGGCCCCCTTGCAATTAACGCAAGATGCGGGATTTTTGCAGTTAGAGAAATCGCTGTGACTCTGTTGGCCAAAGCGCGCGCAAACGGCAGTTCTCTTGCCTCTTTCTCGATAGTGCCCAAAATATGTTGGCAAGTGAAACATCTGAGAGGGTTTGGGATAAAAGGGTCTACTGGTAGAATAACATATCCAGTTTTAATCGTTTTAGGAAGAGTTGTTGTGCTGAAGAGCACGACTGTATTATGCCACTCCGCCTTGTATTCAAACGAACTACTTCAGTCACACCTTGTGATTTGAGGTTAAGTGTCATTTCCTCAATGGTGCAGTGCTCCAGTTCCCTAGAGCGTACTACACCTTTTGAGGTGTTGAGGGAGATATAAGGTATCACCTCAACAGGGATATTGACAAAAGATCTGATTTTAAGAAGACTGCCAGAGTGTGATTTACGTTCACA
This sequence comes from Cyrtodaria siliqua, assembly GCA_037043455.1. Classification (NCBI taxonomy): domain Eukaryota; kingdom Metazoa; phylum Mollusca; class Bivalvia; order Adapedonta; family Hiatellidae; genus Cyrtodaria; species Cyrtodaria siliqua. The sequence goes on along the minus strand of JAWPHD010018206.1, from coordinate 18,223 downwards.
CTCGACAAGAAGTTTTTGATTTTCAAGTTTCTTAACACTCCTCGGCTCACCGGCAATGCCGAGTAAGGCCTTAGATATAGCGAAAGGAGAGAGATTTATAATAGGTCGAGATTCATCCAATGAGATAACATTAGGGATTCGGGGCCAATTCAGATGTGAAATACCAGTGTCCGAGTTGAGTCTGACTGAGGTCCTGGTCCATTTCTAGAACGTTTAGAACCAGAAATTGAAGTTGATGTAGTATCGGTAGTGTGTGCATTTTTTCGTCCCATAACGGGGAATTGGTATTCACTCTTCACGCGTCTCACCCACCTCGGAGTCCGGCAAGGGGACATTTGCTGTAGATATCCGACAGACAAATGCCGATAATACGTGAAGAGTATACTCATATAAAACTAACGCATCAGACCCCCACCCCCACCCACCCTCAACCACCAGGCTTCCCTTCTCCAATGACACGGGTCGCCACCCACGGTCAACAGGTGGGTTACTTTTCGTTGTGAGGGGGTGGGGGGGGGCGTAGGGGGTGGTGTCCTACCCGTATGCTAAGTAACGAACAGTCGGTTGATTCTTACCATCACACCACCGACTAGAGATGGGGTCTATAAGACGTACGGTCTACCAGAAGAACAATGCAATTGATTGCTTTACTTTAGAAACGACGTGAAGCCAAAAAGTGTGTTGCCTTGGTTCCATAATTCCATAATCATTTATGCCTTTCATTATTTGGTCTTCCAATATAACAAGTATGCTTTTAGCAAAAATGAGATTTGTCTGCGCACTCTATTAGAAATGAATGAAGTACAATTAAGTTAAAATGTTAATTTACAAGACTGTTTGTATGCAATTATAGAAGTACTTCGCTGCGTCTAACAATGTAACGTTGTATGTAGTCGCCTGTCTGTGAAATCCAAGTTGCAGCTCAGCAGGTTGAAAGAGCTACACCATAATATTACGTCATGATTGTCATTCAAAGTGTCATGATTGTCATTCAAAGTGTCATCATTGTCATTCAAAGTGTTATGATTGTCATTCAAAGTGTCATCATTGTCATTCAAAGTGTTATGATTGTCATTCAAAGTGTCATAATTGTCATTCAAAGTGTTATGATTGTCATTCAAAGTGTCATGATTGTCATTCAAAGTGTTATGATTGTCATTCAAAGTGTCATTATTGTCATTCAAAGTGTCATAATTGTCATTCAAAGTGTTATGATTGTCATTCAAAGTGTTATGATTGTCATTCAAAGTGTCATGATTGTCATTCAAAGTGTCATAATTGTCATTCAAAGTGTTATGATTGTCATTCAAAGTGTCATGATTGTCATTCAAAGTGTCATAAGTGTCATTCAAAGTGTTATGATTGTCATTCAAAGTGTCATAATTGTCATTCAAAGTGTCATGATTGTCATTTAAAGTGTCATACTTGTCATTCAAAGTGTCATGATTGTCATTCAAAGTGTCATAAGTGTCATTCAAAGTGTTATGATTGTCATTCAAAGTGTCATGATTGTCATTCAAAGTGTCATCATTGTCATTCAAATCGTCATAATTGTCATTCAAAGTGTCATGATTGTCATTCAAAGATCAAATGTGGTGATGGTAAAAAGAGTAGCATACTCACCCGGAAAGCGTGGTTGCGCACATAGACTAGTGGGCCGGCCATATTGCCTACTGACCGTTCCAAGTCGGTAACCCTGTCTTCAGCACTCTTTGTGTTGCGTGTTGTCGTTTTCATTGTGAAGTTAATTTGCTCTTTGTTGCATACTGATTATCAAATCTTTATTCGAATTCAAGTGTTTTCACACCTTTCTTTTACGGACACTCTCATGATAAGCTTGATTTTTACCTAGTCCTTTAGAAACGAAAGTACGTGTCACTTTAAATATGCTCGTTGGTCAATATATAGAATTGAATGGAATTAACATGTCGCCAGTAGTTAGATATCTCCGCCCTATTGTTGATGTCGGAGTATATTGACAATAGGTTGTAATATAATACAGCTGCACGTGCTTTATTATACTGTGGCACGTGCTATTGTTGGTCGAAGGTATAGTATTGGTTTGATTGGTTAAAATGGATAAATGAATGACAACTGGCGATATGTTAATTGAATTAACGCTTTTCAAAAAAAGTATTTGCTGGACTAATCAAATCATTAGACGGGAAAATGCTATATATAAACAAAGCATCTGAAAAATGTCTTTGTTAATTTCTACATATCAGTAATTGTTGTTTTCCCCTAGAGAAATTCTATGGCAGTCCTCGTCGAAATATTTTCTGAATGTATGTCTCTTTCATTTGTGGTGATATGACATTTGATAATGATGTAGTTTAATATTACCTCTTATGAACAGACTTGATAAAACCGAGTCTGACACTTTTCTCTTTCGTTTGTGTTTGTTGCTTCCAAGGGATCGCTGTGTCAGTATGTACCGACATTCACACTAACGTTTCTTTAGTTACGTGTGGCAGCTGTAAACTATCCGTAATGTTATTACTTACTGGTCTTTTGGGGTTGTCAATCCCAATTTGCGTGATTTTAAAATGAAATATCGCTAAAGCTGATTCTATGGGATGCGTACGGTGTCCTGTTATGGCCATTAACCATCGCAACTTACCATCGACCATCGACCTAGGTCGATGCTCGATGGTAAGATGCGATGTTAAGATGCGATGGTCGATGGTAAGATCCGATGGTCGATGGAAAGATGCGATGGTAAGATGCGATGGTAATATGGCCCTAACAGGACACGATACCGTAAATGAATTGAATTGAATTGAATTGGATTTTATAGTCGCACCAACAGCTAAGGTCATATGGCGACTTTCCAGCTTCCATTGGTGGAGGAAGACCCCAAGTGCCCCTCCGGGCAATTTTCGTGCACGGGCGGGCACCTGGGTAGAACCACCGACGTTCCGCAAGCCAGCTGGATAGCTTCCTCACATAAAGATTACTAGGCCCCTGAGGGATCGAACCTACAGCGGTGAGGGGCAAGTGATTTCAAGTCAGAGACGTTAACCACTCGGCCACGGACGCCCCCATACCGTAGATGAGGGAGGTGTTGCAAATTATATTACCTCTCATCACAAGATGCAATAAAATCGTGCCTGCTGCTTTTCTCTCTTGTTTGTGTTTGTTGCTTTCACGGAATCCGTTTTTCAGTATTTATGTTTTGCAAGATATACGGAGAAAACTAGATTTAGTCTTTTCCATAGACGTGATACAAAGCCGTGAATGTTCGAGGTCAGTGACAAAAAGACGCAGATATGACCAATAATAATGCTACAAGGTCATTTGTAAACAAAGACGATGATACAAATAAAGCAAATATGACGGGAACATACTTTTATATTTGATAGAAAATCGTTCTTATTTAATAAAAAGGGAGGTAATTTTAAAATAATGAAATTTGGCATGTTTTTGTTTGGGAAAACAATCGTTTGTGAACACATTTCAGCTGTTTTTTAAAAAAAATCAAAATTGGCAATTCTTGTCAATGCCTAACATGAACTTTTTTCAAAGCAATACGTTTGTAAAATGAATTTCTTTTTTTTTAATACATGAGAGGTAATTTAGATAATAATAAAGTAACACAAATGTTTGAAAAGCCGCACATCCTTAACTAGCACTTCTAATATCTTCAAACAATTATATCAATTAAATGTCATATTTAAACTTTTTAATATCCAACACAAAATAAATTGAAAGCTAACCTATTAATCCCCAGTAGGCTAATCCCTTCAGTCTGCTGATGAAGTCCTTAGTACTAGGACGAAAGCTCCAGGTTAGCTTTCAATTTATTTTGTGTTGGATATTAAAAAGTTTAAATATGACATTTAATTATAAACAATTCCACACAGTTAAACTTTCACAAAAATGATATCAATGTTTATATTTTTAAGCTTTTTTTAGTTCAGTATATATGTATAATTAATTGTATTCTTCAAAGTCACCGAAGGTTACATACAAAGTACTACTTGAGAAGAGAATCTGCAATGTTATCATAAGGACTCTAGGAGAGTAAACACTCTAAGAGAGTAACCAGGTGTATGTGGACTCTCGCCATGTATGCATTTTGTAAAAAGAAAATATTAGTTGTCCACTATCCCTTAAAGTATTCCTTAAACACATTTGTTACATTGCTTATAATTCAAGGTACTCATTTTACGTTTACGCTAAGTACTCAGAAGAAGAAGTTATATTAGGTTTAGAGCAGTCTTGTTAAAACCAAATTTTATCTTTATATCCTGTTTTGTTGGGTTCAAAACAACTAGTTTAAGGAAGGTGTCATCTTGATATCAATGTTGTTTTATATAAAATGTTGAACAGTTCATGGCCAACACACTTATTTGCCTTTATAGCTCCCCAAAGGCCCGATGATCTTAAACAAATGTATTCCGTCTTTCATCGTCAATTATCAATTACATAAAATCATCATTTCATTTAAATGAAACTTTCCCATAATGTCCTTTGGGGGGTCTTTATGTGTTAATGTTTAATGCCGCGAGTCACTCAAGGCGGTCGTAGGTCGTACTGAAACTTAAAATGACAACAGTGAGGCATGTCCAAGACCATTCTTGTTGCGTCGTACAATTCCTACTTGAATTGAATTGAATGTTGTTTAACGGCTCATCAACACAGTATAGGTTATTTAGAGCCGCCCCAGAGAGAGGGGAAGGATACATAGGAATCTGGGAACCGTGCTCTACTCTTATTGTCGAATAGATTCCTATGGTTCTTTAACGTGCTCGAAAGATAGACCGATACACGGGACCGCCCGGTTTACGTCCCCCCTCCGACGGACGAGACTATGGGCAAGTGTCTTGCCAAAGAACACACCAACAAAACTCAGTGGCACCACGGACAATTGAACCAGGGGCCTCCGGTTACAAATCCGTCGCGCTACCGACTGCTCCACGCCAGCCCTTAACTCCTACTTGAACAGTTGGCAAGTCAATAGAGATGTCACATCCACCAATAAGTTAAATAAAGGGCCATAGTTTTGTAATAAATTAGGCATCAACAATGTGTGATGTGGAAGAACATAAGGCAATCAGTTGTTATGTGTACTTGCTGATAAGGATATATGTTAATGACAACTGTGTCGTGCCCTCTCACAGCTGCTTGACGTATGTCTCAATATTATTAATATCTCTATTCGCAAAAAACAGCAAGAAATGTACACGTTTTGTCTTATGGACAAACATATATAACGTACACATTACAGGAATGGGTTTGTGTTACTAGACTAAGTACTTTTACAAATCACGTCCATTCGACATACATAGTTTATGAATAAAAGCTTCACAACCGTCACATCACATCCACTCTCCATACATATAGTTTATGCATAACTACACATTTAATATATATATGACATAGGTATACATGTGTTATGGAACATTTAAAAGATACATGAGTTTGTTGATTTTCATACGACGTGCGTGTGCGTGCGTTCCTCCCGTCATCTGTAAGAATCAACACTTTCTCACTTGAAAAGTCCAACTCACAGTGGGATTCACACTCAGGAAAGTTTAACACGAATTGAAAATTACGAGAACACCCCTATAGATTACGAGGACCGTTCTATTTTACTGACTAAATGAAGTTACTCCCTTTTAAATGTGTAAATTGAACAAGTGTTCTTCATTACAGTTATCAGGTTAGAGAAAAGTTAATAACATTCAGGATGCTCCAAGCACAAATTGAGACCAGTTTTCAACATTTATTTATATCTACATTGAATGTAGGAAAACAAACTACGGCTGTTGAAGGTTCAGTAACAAAAGGTGTGATCCTGGTTTAATTTGTAATTTATCCTAAGACTAGCTTAAGGAGGTAACCTAGTGTTTTCATAAAACTATGGAATGTTTGTTTGAACGTTTATTGGGACGACAATAGGATAATAGTTAGATATGGTGCACCCTTAAACCTGTTTTAAGCCCCACAACCCCCAGCGTTTTTTTTCGCACTGACCGTTCCAATGCGGTATTCCTTTTTTTTTTATATGTTATATCTAATGAATACTATTCACCAAGAATAAATAATGAATACTATTCACCAAGCGACTTTATTCATACTTGGAAAGCGAGTAGGTATAACGAACAGGAAATGTAGCATTCACAGAACACAGTCAACCAAGAAAACGTAATCAAAACAAACAATTAAAATGATATACACTCAAGTGATATGAAAGCGCAACACGGGAATTTCCGCTGTATATTGTATATACTGCACACTTAATAATTGCACATAATATTCCAAAGAAATCCCAAGATGGTTTTTAAAAAGAAAGTTGCAGTTAACTAGAGAAAGGACACAACTGTGATGTAGACGTTTTAATCACACTACACTTTGTAACAAGAACTTCATGAATGTTGAAGTAGCTCTTTGAAAAATTGAGCTAGTTCAGTACTGTATTTAACGTAAATAGTTTGCAAAATGTTGCATCCTAAGTTTGCTCACATGATTGAGCCAAACGCGTACTCTGTGAATAATGAAAGATTGAAGGAATACTATTTGCTGTATTATTTGTTGTTTTAGTATTTTTTCCAAAAGGAAAGGTCTTACGTAACCATGTACCATTCGATTAAAAGCAGCATATTGTACATACAATATATAGCGGAAATTCCCGTGTTGCGTTTTCATATCACTTGGGTGTATATAAAAGCAATTTATTAGAGTTGAGTGCGTAGTCCAGCGGTTGAGGGTGGATTCTAGGTCGTGGTTTCGATCCCTGCCTTAGCTAAGTTGGTTATACTTAGCAAGATAATTAATTCACATTGCTTAGTACTGTGATTACCTACTACTTTAATTAAGAGATTTTATAAATTGTCGAGTAAGCATGTTGTTTCAGAAGGAAATAGATGACACTGCTGTTTATGTTTTGGTCGTACCTCCAAATTGTTTTCTCTTTGGCTGCAACCGCTGGATAGGTGTTTCTTATTATGTCCTAGGTTAGTAGCTAGGTTGTGTACACATACACTCGATTAAAACTATCCAGTGGCCCATACTGCCTACTGACCGTCAAGTCGGTAACGCTGTCATCACCATTCTTTATGTTGGTCATTTTCATTGTATATTTAATTTGCTCTTGATGGTGCAGTGCGGACCGACGGTACCATTGCGTTTGGTTTTTGTGGTTTCTATAGGACAAATTCCCTCATTTTTGAATGACGGTTCACTGTATTTCGCATTCACATTTGAAAGTACATTTTACGTTTGAAACTTCCATGTTAACTAAACAAGGTTGCGTAGTGTTTGTGTAGTGTTTGTGTAGTGTTTGTGTTACCATGTATTTAGTGTAACTAATTCTTGTCTGCAAATTTCGAAACACTTCTAAATATTAATTAAACACTTATCAACCATCAATCAATAATAGTTTATGTTTTAAATCAAATTATCTTAGCGCAAAACAAGCCGAGATCCATTTGTCTGACACATGAACAACAGCTCGACGAGTATGTGGTGTAAACTTACATAAAACAACTTTGTTCCAGACACATCTCTCTTCATGATATCAATGCAAAACAATATTTATTATTTTTCGTGTCAATATGAATTGAATAAATTCGTCCCGTGGAACGGTTTGATAGACCGAATGTCACATTTGGAATAGACATATGAGGTTGTAACGTAAATCATTGACGGATCCCTTCTACATAGTACGTAGGAGTGGCGATCATTTTGAACTAAAATACTCTTGGGAATATGTGCTTGCGGTATACAGTCATAAACGGCAAATTCATTTAAATAACTAAATACAACCAATGTGCAATTAATTCAAGGGAGATTATCGTCTTATTTATTCTTAATTCTCTATCGATAACATAAATAAACAGTATTTATACCATACAACTGACACATATTCCGTGGCCGGAATAGCAAAGTCGCTGCGTCTAAAGGTCTCACACCTCTATTATCTCCCTTGAAAGCTCACGGACCTAGAGACAAAAGGAAAACAGAAAATAATTCTAATTCTTTCTCTATTTTAGGCAATTTTTAATTTGACAAAGAGGTTTTTCTTTGCTTCAGCATACATCTGCAGTGTAAAAGACTGATGATACAGAAAATCCCACGTTGATATGAAGTTGCATTCAAAATTCATAAGCATTTGACCGAAGCACCACAAAGTCAGCTAGATAGTGTATGAATTTGGTATTTTTCATAGAGGTTGCATAAATATGAGCGAGGAAAAAAACCAACCTGGCTAATGTTTGTATTTTTTTGTTTTATTTTACAGATCTTAGCAGTCCTGAAGATATTAAATCAACAACAAGGTCTGCTGGGACGTTTTGAAGGTCATGTGTTGGAAACAGCTATACAGTAACCCTATGTGAAATTAATTGTGGTGTGAGACCTGAAACGTTCTCGTCTTTCACATCTACGGCCTTGTTGTCGTCTCAGTAAACGGGACAGTGTACATGCTATATTCTCTAACATATGATACCTAACATACAACGCAGTATTAGGTTCCTCACTCTTACCCAATTGTCATCTCAATTAAACGGAATAGTGTTAACCGAAATATCCCGCACGTCTATATATAACTACATATACTTGGAATATTGTATACAAAATTACCATGGACAGATGTCACAAAGTTGCGTAGAGCTGACTGCAACTATAATTGGCATACCCCCATAATTATAGTTGCATGACAGCCGTGCTTCAATTACCGTGTGCGGTGTAGTGTGTACAAACAGGCGAAATAATGAGATACGATGTCGTGTTATTCATCGTCGCCCTTTAGCTTATTTTTGTGAACACGAAAACTTCAGTACACCGTAACCCGGTTTCAGATTTTCATCAAATTAGATTTAAAAGTGTATTGTTTTGCATATATTTAATAATTTATGTGCTGTAATATGAGTGTCTTGTAAACAAGTCGACATCAAAGACTAGCCTCTGGATTTCAATTTTACAGCAAAGCATTATGAGCTGATATACTAAAGATGCTATCATATAAAGCTTTTGGCACGCCAGAGTTTTAACCTTATGACATGTATGATAGAGAAGATTATTCACATTTTGAAGTAGAAGTGAAAATCATGGCTCTTATGGCCGTATATACCATGGTTATTTGGGTTGGAATGACAGGTTGTACCCCGCACCGACCCTGATACTCAGTTTCGAAAGACATCACGCAATGCCTTCAGAAACAACTGCCGTATTTTAATAGAGTAAACCTTAAATACTACTGATACGTACCTATTATATAAAGGATCGGGTCGTAGATCTTAGGTAGATAAACACAATAAAAGCTATGATTTTCGCAGCTAATAAGGGAGCTTCATTATGTTTATTTAACTACACGCACAATCATAATTAACGTTTGCAATGATTTTAACAGCAATAGTAAATACGTGCATTTTGTTTACAGTTTCTGTTTGTCAATTATTGACTTCAGGCAACAAAAGCATCATCTCGAATAACTAGCGAATCCAGTTTAGTTAGAGTATATTATCGACATGGAAGTATAATTTACAACTTCTTAGATTTTATTTACGAGCTTGTTTTCCAATTATAAACACAACTTCATAGTATAACGACGATTTCTCCTCATTAATTTCAAACAAAAATAAAAGATGATTGCGTAATCGTTTACGATCGAATTTTTACACAATACACTACAATATGTATTTGAATGCAGACGCATCAAATGTAATCAGAATAGAGGCGTATTTGTTATGAATAATACTACTAAAAGCATTCTGCGTTAATTAAAGAGGCAATTTATGAGGTCCAAAACTGTATCTTTTCTTCTTTCAGGTGTGTTTTCATTATTTAGATATATTTTGTATTACAGCAAATGTGTGTTATAATATAGAGATTATTGAACTGCTGGGATCGATTATAAGGAAATCCTTCACGAGATGGTAGACGTGTGGTTCTTTTCACAAATGAGCGTGTGGGAGTGAGTGAAAAAACAAAACACGTCTACCATCGAGTGAAGGATTTCCCTACACGCTCGTTTGTGAAAAGAACCACACGTCTACCATCTCGTGAAGGATTTCCCTATAATCGAACACAGTAGTTAAATAATCTGTTTATTACATTTTAAATCAGTTTGTGCATGATTTAACCGAAATGTTTTGCTTTATTGAACGTTATCGGTGGATGACGTCGACATCAGAACCACTTTATTGACGTCATAACTCAGCGTCACAGTTAGTTATTTCTGTGTTCGGAGTTAGTTAGTAATATTTAGCGATTATGAATATTCTTTCACTGAGAAATCCCAATCTCTCACCGATAAAAATGTAATAAAAGTAGATATAGAATTGGAACAGGAAATGTTGCATCCAAGGACAACAGTCAACCAAACATACGCACAGAAACAAGCAATAATTACAAAGATGGATAAAAGGCAAGATATGACATCGCAAACATAAAATAGTTGACATTAGGGCTATCGCCTTGGAACGGTGAGTGACAGAAAGGGCCGCTTTGAGTTTAAACGAGGTTCTTGGGAGCATCTAACCTCACTCTTATCCTATTGTCATCCCAATAAAACGGGACAGTGTAATAAAGATATCCCCGCCAAGTTATATTATTTAACAAACAAGGCAGCATTAATAGGCAATATACGTGTAACACATGAATGATCATGTATATATAAATATAAAAAACAACAAAAGGTTAGAAAGCCACAAAACTAGTACTCAGTGGCTTGGCAAAAGTCAGAGCAACAAGAGAACAAACTGTTTAGGGTACGACAAGACAATATTTAAGACAAACATCAAAAGCTACCGTCCTTTGTCGAACACATTCATGTGAAAGTGATTAATACATATTTGCAATATAATTTGTAACTCGGTTTTAAATAAAATGCACTCGAGCACATTATTAACTTTTAATTAGTTTGATTGAAGTGAAACTTTGGGTCTTATACTTGCAGAATATATACATTCAGTTAGTGTTTTGAAGCATAATAAAACAAATATAATAAATGAACGTGATTGATTCCATCCAGACTGCATGTCTCCGAATTAAATCTAGGAATTGGTTTCGCATAACTTTATTATGTGTATGTGTCTGACAAATCACGTGTCTGTTATCTAAACGTATTAATTAATAAATGCACTTTTATTTACACAAATAAAACAGTTCCCAGAAGACGTTTTTATTAACTGCCCGTTAAGTTCTCCGGCCATGTTTTGTTTCATGAACATGTTTATGTTTATTTAAATCGAAATCAATACACAACAATAAATATTTACAATTCAGACATTGCAATATCTGTGAAAAGCTAGAATAAGATTTTATTTGATGACGAAGAAAACTTTGAACAGGTAAATTAATCCACAGGTAAATGTCTGGCAATAGTTGTGCAGCTGTACAATTCAGATTTACCTCATTTCCCCGTGCAGTCACGCAGTGGTAAAAGTAGTATCTACGCCATGCAAATTATACATATTTTTACATACAACTTAGTAGCGGTTTTAAATATATATTTCTCTGCGGAACTATCAAGAAATGTGCATATGAAATTTAAGAGTTAAATTTGTTAATTGGGAATACTACAAAAAGGGTGGCCATCCATCTTTAACATATAACGGTAGCCTTGTAAAATAAAATTGACTTGAATAGAAGTTAAAGAAAATGAATATGTATAATTAATTAATTACTGTGTCATAAAGTATGTGTTTTATTTAACATTTCCAACATTGGCAGCAATAGTCAACTCGGGGCAAATAACAAGCGAAACAATCAAAGGATCGCGTTCCTGAAAACTATCGAAAGTTCCACACTGGAAAAGCTTCTAAGTGCAACTGTGTAATACCAAACTATACTGAACCAAACAGCTATAATATCTCAATAATAACATTCAATAAATCAAAACTAATTTCATTCTGAACGAGACAAATATCTTGTCAATAACGACTGTAAATTAAAAAACACACATTCAAATCACCAACGGTACCAGTCGGCATATAATAAGTTTATACATTAAACGTATTGTCTACTAGTGCCTTTGCTGTTTGGCTCAGTATAGTTTGTCAAGGTATAACACAGTTGGATTAACGTGTGTTTATTTGACCCCTATTTCATGTTGTAGCATTGTCACATGAAAATTTCTGTGTAATAGCACAGGTGTAAATCATTTAATTGAAAATAAGACCTGTCAAAATAACAGTTACAATAACAGTTACAATAACAAGTTAGAGTATGGCATGGAGCTGTGATGGACATGCTAACAAACAAAAAGAGTATGGTTTCATCTCGTTGGTTAATTTAAACGCCTCGATGGGCTGCGCCCATCTCGATGTTTAAATTAGCCAACTCAGTGAAACCATACCTATGTGGGAGGGAGTGTAACTTATGTTGGAATAACTTGTAGTCCAACCCAATTGCTTTTTTTTTTTCATGCTTATTATGCCACTGCTTATATATATGTGTATTGTATAATGAAGCTTGCAATGAAATATTATTAAACTAAACCATACCTATCTATTACTTGTAATCATTTATTTGCTGAGGTTGAAATTAACTTTTGAAGTTGCTCTTAAACCCGTAAAAAAATCAATATTGATAAGAAACTACTTTTTTTTTTTACAATCTTCAAAAGAATAAAAAGAATAAATCAAATGAAACCTGGGTAAAAGTATTTTATTTTGTCTTTTAATGTTACCTCGATCGGCCGATTGTAATAGTAATAAGGCGGTACCTCTAGTGTGTGTGTTTATGTACGCATGCGTGTTTGCGTGCTTGCGTGCATGTGATTGTGTGTTCTTCTTATTTTGATAACTGAATCGACTGTTATTACTAGTATAGAAGGTGGTCTCACACATTTAAACTATATTAGTTTCTATTTGTGACTGTATACGTTTTTAAATTATTGAGTATTTGGTAAAATAGCTTGATCGTAATAGTTTGAATCAAAGCTATTTTATGTGGATGGGTATTTCTTTTGGCTAGTCTTATACAATGTTATACCTATCTATTGAATATCTCAGATTTAGTTTAACATGTAAAGGTCCACGTATGAACTTAATACAAAATCCACTTACTTTTAGAAGAAGTTACATATAAACCCTAATTTAATGGTGGTCACAAGATCATAGCAAAATATGTGATTGTCCCATCGAAGGAAAATATTTTTTTTAAGACAACAAAAAGAATAGTTGTTCGCGTGTACTATAGTACTCTGTATGTTCGCGTGTACTATAGTACTCTGTATGTTCGCGTGTACTATAGTACTCTGTATTTTGTATCGTTGTAAAGTTTAAATAGGTTTGTCTATGACGTCACAATTTATACGTGCTAACATATAGAGATATAAGATGAAATGTGAATTAGGTATGCTGAACAAAATCCATACAAGTGCAAACACCTATTCAGCAGTGTGTATGTACGCTGTATCCCTTCGGGGCATTTAATTGTATTAGATACTGGGACCATATGCCGTACGACATGGGGAAGCAGTTAACTCCATGTCCACCGCCATATGCATGCCATCTTTGGGATGGTTAAAATTTTGTACTATTGAGTTTATGAATATTGAGTTCTGCTCAACCCGGGGCTAGAGCGGTAGCTAGCATATTTCACTACCGCTCATGAACATTCTCAATCAAACCGAGACTGCAATAGTTCGTATGTGTCGTGCTCGGCCGTTTCCAAAGGTCCATTATCATACTATTTTAGATAATTTCAATATAAAAATAAATTCCCACACATAATTGTATCTTTAAATGCAAAATAAGTAAAACGTATCTCTGTATTCACGTACACACAATTGAATATCTGTTTTGGGAATGTCAGTTTCCTTGCACTTTGTTTGACTGAACTACATAACTTTTCTAACAACAAATATGTACTCTTTGCGTTGACTTTTGAAACAATCTGAATTGGTATTATTTATAATAATAATAATAATAATAATAATAATTTCTTTATTTAACGAAGGTTAAAACACATTAAGTTATGCATATAAATACAAACTCTTATTTTTAATGTGGCCTTCGAACAATAATGCTATAACAGTTATAAATACATATAAAAACATGCATACTCATGCGCACACACGCAAACATCCATATACACAACAATACTACAAATCTCACAAGTCGAGCTCCCAGTGGATGTCGACGGTTTCAAACGTAGCGCCTTTACCAACGGGGGTGCTTTATATAGTAAGAGAAAGGTCATCTAAACGTGAACTATGAAGTGCCATTTACTAGGTGATTCATTTGTGAAAAACATAATCACGGCATCTTACTCATTTTCCTTACGTGCTTAATAATAATAATAATAATAACAATAACAATAACAATAATAATAACAATAACAATAACAATAACAATAACAATAATAATAATAACAACAATAATAATAATAATAATAATAATAATAACAATACTAATAATAACAATAACAATAACAATAACAATAACAATAATACTAATAATAATAATAATAACAACAATAATAATAACAATAACAATAATAATAATAATAACAACAATAATAATAATAATAATAATAATAATAATAATAACAACAATAATAATAACAATAACAATAACAATAACAATAACAAAAACAATAACAATAATAATAATAATATTAACAATAATAATAATCATCATCATCAAGATGAATTTAAAGCTCTATAATATAACATACTGGCGGTCAATGACATCCAGCAAGATAACGTCGGGCCACACAAAGCTACAGTTACACGTGAAGTTTTCTTGCTGGAATTACCTGACATCGTGATGATTTTTATAACATTACGTGGTCCGAGTATTAACGTTCATCCCCATTCAACCCCTTCTCCAAGAAGTGAAAACGGGGTTGGTTGGGGTATGAATTAAAACCTTAATTTCGGCTTAAAAAGTTTGCATATTGTAAAATTAAAACATTTAATAGGTAATTTTAACCGGGTTATCACATTATTTCAGTAAATAATGTTTTTAAGCATGTTTTATTGTCGAAATATCCGTTAGCAAATCCTTCTAATATCAGCTTTCCCATCGCTTAATGGAATTAAGGCGGGACCACTTAATGGAACGGCAAAATGACCGGACATATCCGGTATTAAAATGTGTGAGCTGTTTTCTGCCAATGAGACTTTAGGTGAACACTATACACCATGTTCTTGTTGAGACCATCAGTGTTTGTATTTGTTAATTAATATCCTTCAATTTCAAAATGAGCACTTATTATTATAAATAACTTAAGAAATACAATTTAACACCCATATAATCTACTGGTGCGTTTTCATTGACTGCCAGTATCATTGAAAAGCATCAATAGTTTGTGAAAACGATTCATAGTTTTACATCTTTCATCTCATAACTAAAATTGAACTTGTAAAGCTTATTAAAAGGAGATTACAAGAAGTCGAACAGGAAATGTATCATTCAAGGACCACAGTCAACCAAAAACACGCATAGAAACAAGCATCAATTACAAGGATGAATAAAAGGCAAGGTATGACATCACAAACATAAAAGGGTTGACAATATGGCTACCGCATTGGAACGGTCAACCGTTGGGTTTTTAAAAAAATGAGATATAGGGTCCTATACAAACCACAGCGTCCGAACGCAATGGCATCGTAAGTCCGCACTGTAATGCAAACAAGCACTTGATAATATGGCTTAAACCATGTTCTAGTGTGCACCAAACCTCACGCTTACCCAATTGTCATCACAATAACACGGTACAGTGTAAATAAATAAATCTCTGCCATGCTATCCGCAATTGTTAAAGCCAGTTCACTTAACAAATTAGAACACTATTTTAACACAATTAGTTTTATAACGTTTAAATACAGACACATGAACAGATAGTATTTAACATTAACTTCACATTTTCTTTGTTTTTTTCTACATATGTCGCTTTTTTTTTTTATTGTTTTTTTACACTGTCCCGTTGTTTAGGGATGATGACAGGGTAAGAGTGAGATTCGGTGAACCCTTGAACCGGTTTAAACTCCCCGGTGGTCCCTTTTGCCACTGACTGTTCCAAGGCGGTACCCATTTTGTCATTCCTTATATGTTTGTGGTGTGCTTTTTTACGGAATGTGTTCGTGATGTACTGTTGAATCACATTTGCGTCGTAATACTTGTTGGAGTGACTGTATTCTGTGAATGCTACTCTTCCTGTTGGATTTATAATCTTTACTTTCCTATTTGTTTTGTTTTCTTTTATATTGTTTTCGATCGTTTGGTATTTCTTTCTATTCTCTCTCATTTAGTATGACTTATTTCTTAAAGTGAATTAATTTGAAACGCTACTTTGGTACCACGTTTTGTTTAATGCATGTTTAGTGGTTGACTTATTTACAGCTCGTCACCATGCTTTCCTCTTTGACTGAGCGATGACCGGACATATGTTGGACCTTATGATGGTCTAACTAAATTCTGACAAGTCACTGAGTACTTTCATTGTGGCTTTAATATATGATTTGTTATATCGACATGTATGTATGATTACATATGTGTTATATTTATACTGATAATTAATGATGCCTTATTTGTTAGTGAATATAGCCTAGTGGGAATTTATTTATTTACAACTCTTACCCGTTTTATGGGGTTTTGTGAGGTTTGGTGCATCCTGATTTAAACCCTCAGCGCCATTCCCCTTGCGGTAGCCATATTGCCAACCCGTTTGTGCTTGTGACGTCACGTGCCTTGCTTCTTTTTAACATTGTAATTGTTGTTCGTTTTAATGCGCGTTTGTGGTTGAACCATTCTGTGAAAGCTAAATGCCCTGTTCGACTTGCAATGGTATGCCTATTTTTAATGTTACCATTGTACTGTCAGAAGCCATATATTGTTACGCATACATGTATTATAACAAAACAGCATTTTCATTTACATAGAATTACATTGTTCCAATTTCGTTACTCGGATTCTTGACAGGGGACATGGGCTCACATTTCCTGAATGGCAAGTATATTCCCCTCACCTGACGGCTCGGGTGAATATAAATTCCGAGCAGGAAGTATGAGCCCATGTCCCCTGTCAAGAATCCAAATAACTAATAACGTATATGGATGTGATATAAACGTTGAGACTATGGTAAAACGTTGATGAACAGAACAGAACAGAACATATATTTTATTTAACTTGTACGTACGTATGAGAATGAAAATACAAAAGAGCTAATCATTGTTTAATTATTAAAGATTGTATTCCTTACAGCTAAAGCTGTACTAATATATTTAGCTAACTTAATAACAATATTCTTAACCTGTGTCTGCATTAATTCTAAGAATTTAACATACTAGGTATATTATAATAATATTTTTTAATATAGATTGTCCGGGTTCTTGTGTAACAATGATGTGTTGTGTAGATTTATGTGATATAAGCAATATGACGGTGGTAAACCTTGTTAAAAAAACACTCAATATTCTAGAGAAATGCCATACGTGAATGTCAATTACACAAGCAATAGAATATGGGATGTCTTCTATATCTACACAACTATATAAAGCCACAGGGAAAGTGTATTTTTCTCATAGAGAAGATATGGCAAAATCGATATATTCGCATTATTAACTACAAACCAGGGGCGGATCCAGGATTTCAGCTTAGGGTGGGGGGGGGGGGGGGGGGGGCGTAATATTTTGGTCAATTTTCGGGTCCGTCTCTAGCCTCATAAAACGTTTGCGGTAGTGCATTTATAGGGTAAAAAAGTCCGTTTTCAAATAACAGGATTTAACAATGTGTTAATTAAACCACTTATTAGCCATTATGCGTCGAGCGAGCGAAGCGAACGAGAAAAAAAATTATACTGAGGGCGTCCATCTAAATTGTTTGATGTTTTATCTACAGTAACATGGACATACACGTATGAATAACAAAAGTCCGTTTTCAAATAAAAGAATTTAACAATGTGTTAATTAAACCACTCATTAGCCATTATGCGCCAAGCGATCGAAGCGAGCGAGAATTTTTTTTATACTGAGGGCGTGCAACGAAATTGTTTGATATTTTATCTACAATAACATGGACATACATGTATGAATAAAAAAAGTCCGTTTTCAAATAAACGGATTTAACAATGTGTTAATTAAACCACTCATTAGCCATTATGCGTCGAGCGAGCGAGAAATTTGTTTATACTGAGGGCGTGCATCGAAATTGTTTGATATATTATCTACAGTAACATGGACATACATGTATGAATAAAAAAGTCCGTTTTCAAATAAAAGGATTTAACAATGTGTTAATTAAACCACTCATTAGCCATGAGGCGT
>JAWPHD010018205.1:0-40973 GCA_037043455.1 Cyrtodaria siliqua | reverse complement strand
TAATTGCATACTACATTAAAAAATAATCTTGAAATTGAAAAAAAACAAAACTCAAGCATACACCATTTTAAATGGAAAATTCGTAGTATTTGTTTACAAAATGTAAGTATTTTAGTTAGTGTTTAGCCGGTTCCCACACCTCCTGGAGACATTACTATCAACATGAACGTTACCACAGTGTTAAGGATGGAATATCCCATTTAAAGATGACAATACATTTTATTTTTTTTGCAAGGAGATTTGTATTTCCTTCATTATAGAATATAATGGAAGGCGGGTGCGACCATCGCCGTATTAAGGAGGTTGGATGGGAGAGGACATTGTGCTGAGATTTTATTAAATTGATATTTAAAGCTTCTTTGGTATCATTGAAATACAAAATTATCTAAAAGGGAGGTCACTGCATTTCTTTGTCTTTGAAGAAGACATGTGTTTCTAACTTCAAAATGTCACTGGAAAGCGGGGAAATAAAGTCATTGACCATCTTCCCCTTTTTTCATAACATTAAACTTATTAGAAAACAAGGACTAATTTTCAATTACATATAGACATATCGTTCAAAACATACACAAACAAATGTAATCCTTTATTCGTCTGTTTATTTTAAAGTTCAGAAACCGAAGTTTATATCGTCATTAATTATGATAATCGTGGTTATGGAATGAAAACATGGTTCACGGATTATTGTGCCATTATTGTTTTATTTTTCGATTCTCAGACCCTCCGATATTTTTTTGTATAGTATCCGGTATCCGTAATTTTATCCTCACTAAAATAAACCACGTGATCGTGTTTAAAAATTAATGTAAAATAAGAAGATAATGTTGTATATATTTGTTCTGGTCAATGTTCCCTGTCCGATATTTTTATACTTCTTTATATGCACAATTGTATTGTTTGTGCCGCGTGGTGACCGTAAAAAGTCTCCCTGTACATCCAATCAATATTGTTATTTTTACATCCTACAGGGATTGTATGACATTCATTGATCCAGTTTTACTTAAACACGTGTGTTTCAGATACCGCGTTGAAGGTTTTGTGCTCATCGACATTTTGGCCCATTTTATTAGGGTTTTCCTTAACTTTCATCATTATCTTGCATTAGACACTGACGTGAGTTTTGGACCTCTTTTAACAGTCCGTAAGTTAACTAATATTATTTCTTATGGATCTTTGATATGATTCTATTTCGTATCTCTAATAAATACTTATTGGCCCTTATTTCGCTTTACACAGAATGGTATTACTCTCCATAAAAACAATTATGAGTCTTTTAGCTAAAACTTTAAAAATAAATCTTTCACCTCTTCGGTTACACTCTGCGTCATCAATACAAATTCCACAAAATAACTCTTCATTTCTTAGAACTAAACCATATGTACGCCTTACACCTTTAAATCTTCAGTCGGCAACCTCGTTTCATGTTCCTTCTAATAATATTACTAGGATTTTTAATAATGGCTCAAATGTTTCCGTAACTCCTCTAGGATCGCCTCTTTTGAGGAAATACCATGTAAAGTCTCCTTTCAGAAATCATTTAGTTCATTCAAGACGCAGGGTGTTTCCCTCTATTTATAAGTGCAATGCTAAGAGGTGCAGTTGTTGCAATTATTTATCGTGCAAGTCCACCATTAAATCAGCTGTTAATGGTAGATTGTTTAATGTATGTCTAGCTTCAAATGTTGATTGACGTATTACTCACGTCATTTATGTTCTGACTTGAAATGCACCACTTTGCGGTATTCAATATGTTGGACAAACAGGTCGATCCTTAAAAGTTCGATTTCGTGAACACAAATATAATGCAAGTAATCCTAAAAAGTTTAAAAATTACTTGTACCAACACTTTCGTCAGTCAGGTCATAATTTTAATTACGTAACTGTTCAACCGGTTGAATATTTATTTTTTGATAATGATGCTACTAAAAGCTTCAAAATAAAAGCTAGACACATTGCAGAACTTAAGTGGATGAAAAACAAACAGACACCTTATCCACTTGGCCTTAATGACAATATTTATCAAGAAGGAAATATTTCTAAATATCCTAATATTGACATTTTTTCTATATTTTCTATTCGAAAGCGTAAATCTAGGTCTCATGGTCTTAGGCGTAATGGTAACATCAAACGTAAAGCGCGTGTAATTATTTCTGTCGCTGATTTAATACTTTTTTTAAACAGTCTGGAAAGCACTCTATGCTTTCACGGCTTACATCTTTGTCTATTTCTTCACTAAAGTTGATCGACGAGGAAGCCGACAAAATTTTCATTCGTACAGATCCCTTGTATAACACTGCTTCCATAGTTCAAAGCTACACACAACATGTTCTCCGACCCCATATTGACAAGGAGTCTGATCACGTCAGGCATTGTCTAAAACTATTATATATTTATAAAGGTATTGATTTCATTGACATGCCTAGTATTTTTCGGGATACTCATGTAGTTGATTCTATCCCAAAATATTTCAAAAATTCCGAAAGTCCTGTAGTTTGTTATAAGTATAAAAAGCCTATTAGAAATATTATTTTCAACTAAAACAAAATAGTTTCTGACCTTGATATAGTACTTAATACTCCTAAGGAATGTGAATGCAACACATCCAAATTTTGCTATGCTCCAGCAGGTCATGTCATCACTGGTAATTTTGATATTGTTGATAAACGTATTCGGCATTTGTTTTCGAAATGTCCTAAATATAGATTACCTTCAACTATTGATTTTAATGCCTGTCGTGCCCAGATCGCCCACGCCATTGAATATTTTAGTATAAAATGGTGTCGTAGAGAACATGCGGACCCAAACTCGCTTTCTACTTGGAAAAAGTCTATTCTTAAAATTATAGATACACGTATTAACTTTTATAATGCTAACCCCTCTTTACTACCTCCGAAACCTAGGTTTTCCTTTCGTAATCTAATATCGGGAATTCAGGAATTTCATAATAAATTTGTTTTAGTTCCTGCAGATAAAGCAGCTAATAATGTAATTATTGTTTGACGCCTACATTACGTCAATGTTTTATCTCTTGAACTCGGCAGCACCAATTCGTATACTCCAGTTAATTCTACTGAGGATGATGTTGTTTCCGCACATATCACTCGGTGCACTACTTTCAAGGCTGGTGTAAGCGATAAGAAAAATAAACTGCCTACCATGTACTGGATTCCTAAATTACATAAAAATCCGTATATGGCTCGCTTTATTTCTAATTCTAGTGCCTGCACCACAACAAACATCTCCAAACTTTTGACTTCTTGTCTTACTGCCGTTAAAGATCACGTTAAACTATATTGTGATAAAACTTATGAAAACTCTGGGATTAATTTATTTTGGTCTATAAAAAATTCAGGAGACGTTCTTGATATAATTTTCAATAAAGGTCAAGTTTATCAATAAGTACTTATGACTTCTCTACACTATATACAACCTTACCACATCATCTTATTAAAGACAAGCTAATTTCTCTTATTAAAAAAACATTCGCTAGAGAAAATACTACATTTTTGGCATGTAATAATATTAAAGCGTTTTTCACTAACGGCAGTTTAGACAATTATACTATGTGGACTTGCTATGAAGTTTGTGAAGCACTCATCTTCCTATTAGATAATATTTTCGTCAGGTATGGTACCACCGTTTATAGACAAATTGTTGGTATCCCTATGGGTACGAACTGTGCACCACTTGTCGCAGATTTGTTTTTATTTTGCTATGAAAGGGATTTCATGTTGAGTCCCAGATACCCAGGCAGATGTTATTGAAGCTTTTAATGACACCTCTCGGTATCTGGATGACATACTGAACATTGACAACCCTTTCTTTCCAACTATGGTTCATAATATTTATCCTAAAGAACTACGGCTTAATAAAGAAAATATATCTGATAATAACGCTTCTTTTCTTGATTTAGATCTCTCGATTGAAAATGGTAAAATAATTAGCAAAATCTATGACAAGAGAGATGATTTTAATTTTGTCATTGTTAATTATCCCCACTTGGATGGGGATGTTCCCCGAGCAACTTCTTATGGGGTGTATCCGTCTCAACCTATTCGTTTTTCTAGAGCTTGTTCTCGCGTTGAGGACTTTAATATTCGTAATCTTTGTATAACTAAAAAGTTACTCAATCAGGGTTACCGTTACCATAAACTTCGTAAAACCTTTGCAAATTTTTATTATCGTAACCCTGATCTTCTTTCCAAATATAAATGTAATTTAAGGACTCTTCTGCGACAAGGACTATCACAACCTGACTTCTATGGTGATGTGATTTATAAACTTCGTAAGATTCTTGGTCATGATCACTTTCATACTATCGTTGTTAAACTTGTTAAAAAGTTTATCAAAAGAGGTTATGACCCTATCATTTTGCAACGTACTGCATGCTTGGTGGTGGACCCTTTTACAGTTCGCCACTATGCTTTCCTCTTTAATTGTACAATGACCGGACAGGCTGTGGACCCTATGATGACGCCTACCTAAAGCCCATTGGGACGGTGGCGTTTGATGTTTGTCCATGTTCTTTCTTGTCGTGCCCTTAATGGTGTTTTCTCTTACTGCTCTGGCTTCTGCCAAGTCATTGAGTACCTTTATTGTGGCTTTCTAGGCTATTGATTTTTTGTATTATATTTACACGAGCATATTTGTGTTTTACTTATATTGCCTAATGATGCTGCCTTGTTGGTTAGAGTTTAGATCATGGCGGGGATTTCTTTATTTACACTGTCCTGTTTTAATGGGATGACAGTAGGGTAAGTGTGAGGTTTGGTGCACCCTAGAACCGGTTTAAACCCCCAGTGGCCTACTTTGCCACTGACCGTTCCAAGGCGGTAGTCCTATTGTCAACCCTTTTGTGTTTGTGATGTCGTTTGCATTTTTTATTACTTTTGCCTTTTCGTTTGTCTGTTTGCGTGTTTGTTTTTGTGTTTTGTGGTTGACTGTCGTCCTTGAATGCTGCTTTCCCTGTCCGATATTTTTATACTTCTTTGACAATGTGCCAAAAAACATCACAAGATATAAAAGTTCAAACTTATATTTTCTTTCATTTTCCCTCCTCCTTTGGAACGTTTTCAGAAAAAAATCAAAAAAATAAACGGCCTCATTTAACCGCAAACCTAGGTGTACAATAAAAACCGGGGTTTACGGGATTATTTTACAAACTGCGTGTCATATAACGCAGTATCTTTTAATGATAAGTTTTTACTGTATATACTATTGAAAGTTAAATTAAAAGAGACATTGTGGATTCATAGTTTGGGAGGATTTATATTAAAAAGTATTGTGCTCATCTATTCTAAAAGTGACATTGGAATATTTGGACAGTGTGGAGATTTTATAATCATTACTACTCTTTACTATTGTAAATGTTACTGTTTTTCAATAGATATGAACGGAAGCGGGACAGATGAAGAAGATAAAGAAGAGTCAGATTCGGACAATGGAAATTTGGTGTGTGGAGAAACTAGATATAGTACAAAGCCTAAGACGAGTCAAAGTAAGTATTACACAAATATGTCGGTACCACTTACTATGAACTATAAGTGCAGAAAAATAGTATCGGTCAACAATTTTTTTTTATAATTTGACAAGCCTATGCTTATTCGTCAACATATTGCGAAAAGTCTCTTTGAATATATCATCCCCATTAATAGTGTATGACATGGGTGGTTCTGAGAGGTACAAATTTGCCGTTTCCACCAACACATTTGAAATAGTATTTCTGCATTGCTGTTTCTAAGCTCAGCAACATGCACTGATAATATTTTCGGATTTACATAATCAAGTTAATGCATTTACTGGAAACAAGAAAATCGTATGCTTGGTGTCCTTTAATATCATAAAGACAAATATTCTGTTTTTTCAACCAATGTTTACCTTATGATTCAAGTGGATTTAATCTGGAATATAATAATAAACAGTTGTTCGTGCCCGTGAATTGTTTCTTAAAATCATTTTGTAATATGTTAATGATATTTTCATAATCTTCACTAATCTTTACAATGATTACTTTTCCTATGTTCAATAGATATAAACGAAACTGACACTAATAAAGAAGATGGAGAAAAGTCAGGTTCGGATACTGGGGATTTGGTATCGGGGGAAACTTATCCTAGATATAGGCCAAAGCCAACGAAGACTCAAAGTAAGTATTTAAAAGGGGTGCTTTGGTAACACTTACAGCTACGGAGTCTCTATTTTAATTGGTGATAACTCATGATTATGAATAAAACATAGATGAAGTAGTTTCAATTTGCCAAACACCCCAAAGGTCGGTATGCCAGAAATCGATGTTTAAAATAGTGTTATCTAACCTTCGTACAGGTGACATCGATAAATATACGGCTTTTGTACACACGGTTTTGTACACACAAAATCGATTCAAGCTAACATGTAAGCCTAATGGCCTACTGACCGTTCCAAGTCGGTAACCCGGCCTGTCTGAACCACCCTTTCTGTTGTACTTTGTCGTTTCATTGTATAATCAATCAAAAATTGCTCCTTGTATGTAGTACACTGCGGACCTACGATGCCGTTGTGTATGGACGGTAACAATTTCTATAGGACCAGATATCTGATTTATATTAAGCATGTTGATAAGAGGTAATATAAGAAGCAACACCACTCACGCCCCTAGCGCCAGCTTAAGGCCATCGATATGGGGTTTTACAACACTAAATAGATGGTGCGAAAATAGCATAGCTACCCAATTTACACGCGCGTAGTTGTAATGCTTACACACAACCTGTCAATCAAAATATCATACAGATTCAATCATCGGTATTCGGTGCAGATCGTGAATTTGGTTTAGATAGAAAATTTCAAACCATGGCGGAATCTCAGTTCGGATAAAAACACTTATACCTCGGGTTATAATTCCCAATCTTTACCGGATACCCATGGAAGATTCGAATAATTGGGAATATTATCTATTTGATGTGAAGAAAGGCAACTGTTAAGTTTGAAATTCATTAAAATATACGTTTTAAGTTGTCATGTAGACTGAACAATGATTTTAAACTCAAATAACAATAAATATCTCTAATAATGAAGAAGTAGTTCCTAATTGTGTCTGAGTTAAAAAGTGTTCCCCATTTTGTTTATATTTGATTGAAATGCGGTGTATAACTAGTTACCCGTTTAGTTGAGATTTAACTAGAAAAAGGTGTATAGGTAATATCCCCGGTTTGATTGTAAAAAACTGAAACAGTATTTCTTAATATTCATGAAACATCGAACAAATATTATGATACAAAATCACTATTGATCTTAGTCCTCAGTATCATTAATATTAAAGAAGTCCCCGGTTGGTAGGTTAAAAACTAGGTTCCCCGGTTGGGACCTTTTACGAGTATGTGTGCGTGTGTGTGTGTGTGTAAATCATCACCTCAGTTTATTAATCTAGTATCTTGTTGACTTTAAATCTGCCTGTATATATGTAAATGATACGTAATACAATAAGCAGTTGCTTTTGTTGTTATTAAGTATATTATTGGTGCAATATAATCAACAATTAGTTATATGCAAATACACGTTGCTTTAAACTATTCAACTAGTTGCATGTGCGCTTTATTTGAACAAAATTCGTTTACATTTCGTGACTTGGTTTCTCCAGCCTGATAATGAATACATTAACCTTGTACAAGTTTAACTGGTTGCTTTATCACACAAACGCATCAGTTTGTTGACTTAATGTTCCATGTATTTATGATTAGGAGTATCCATTAAACAGGTCCATTCTTTTTCGCTCTACTGACCAAACATCGGCAGAATACATATTTTGAGTATTACCTTCTGTTATTAGAATTACTTATGAAGGACTGTAACGGGACATTTTCAGTGTTGTTTTTTCTGAGGTCAAGTATAGACGTTGTCAACGATATCCAAATCAAAATTCACCAAAGTGCAAGTTAAATCTGCCCGTCATTTGTCTGGATATCCGGCATTCGCAACATCTCGTATACTGCTTCGCAGCATTACTTGAATGTTTATCGAAGGTTACCATATTAGTTACACCATACTAGCTTGACGCGCGTCAGATTCCCGCCAAAACGAATTTGCATTCAAATCAATGTTATTTTCAACATTTTGCAAGGTCATTTAGCCGACCGCTCCATCTATAGTTTATTTACATGAAAGCAGTGATAAAACCTGCATCTGTATTGTAAATAACAAACGCAACGCAAATCATACATCAACACGTGTGACTAACGGGCATATTGTTTATGTGGCAACAGGGAATATATGGACAGTATGGAAAGATTCAAGGAAATGCAATTACCGCCTATAGAAAAGTTTTACAGTAGTCTCTGAGATGAAAGTATAAGTCCCGAAGATTACGAATACGCTCAAAAAATATGGGAAGAGTTTAACTGTAAAACTCTTGGAGACTATCATGATTTATATCTAAAAACTGATGTAACTCTGTTAGCAGATGTGTTTCAAACTTTTAGAAAAACATGTATGAGTGCATACAAACTTGATGCTTTACATTACTATACAGCACCTGGATTATCTTGGGATGCTTTACTTAAACATTCAAAAATAGAATTAGAACTTTTGACAGACATTGACAAGCACTTGTTTCTAGAAAAAGGAATGCGAGGATGCATAAGTATGGTATCAAAACGATATGCTAAAGCAAACAATCCACATGTAGTTGATTATAACCCTAACGAGGAAAACAACTTCTTAATGTATCTGGATGCAAATAATCTTTATGGGTAGGCAATGAGTCAGCCACTTCCATGTTCTGGCTTTGTTTGGAAAGCCAAAAACCAGAAAGGAACATATTCTAAACCAAAACATGGCAAAGGACAAATACTTGAAGTTGATTTTGAATATCCTTAAGAACTCCATGAATCTCATAATGACTATCCACTTGCACCGGAAAGATTAGCAGTGAAAAAAGAATGGTTGTCTGAATACCAAACAGATCTGTTAGAAAATAATAGCATGGTAAATACAGAACAACTAGTCCCAAATCTTATGGACAAAGAAAAATATGTGTTACATCACAAAAACCTGTAACTGTATTTATCTTTGGGCATGAATCTAAAGAAAAAAAAACAGAGTATTAGAATTTAATGAAAAACCATGGATGGCATCATACATAAACCTAAATACAGAACTTAGGAAAAAAACTCAATCAAACTTTGAAAAAGATTTTTATAAACTTATGAACAACTCTGTGTTTGGCAAGACAATGGAAAATCTACGCAAGCGGACTGATATAAAACTAGTCAGAACTGACGGCTCTGAAAATGAAAAGATAAGAAAAATAATAGCCAAACCCAACTTTAACAGGCGTATAAAATTTTCAGATGAATTGTCAGCAATACATGTAAACAAAACAAAATTAACATTAAACAAACCAATTTATGTTGGGATGTTAGTATTGGATTTATCAAAGTACATGATGTATGACTGGTACTATAATACCCTAAAGAAAAGGTACGGAGATGACTGTACTTTATTATACACAGACACTGACAGCTTGCTGGTAGAAATCAAAACAGAAGATGTGTACAAAGACATGGCTGAAATGAAAGATGAGTATGATTTGAGTGATTATCCGAAATACAATTCACTGCACGATGATACAAATAAAAAAGTATTAGGTAAAATGAAAGATAAATGTGCTGGTGTTTCTATAGTTGAGTATGTTGGATTAAGGCCCAAACTATATTCTATTTTGAGAGCGGATGAGCAGATGATTGAGAAAGTAATAGATAAAATGAAAGATGAATGTCCTGGTGTTCCGATAGTTGAGTATATTGAATCAAGACCCGAACTATATTCTATTTTGGGAGCGGATGTGCAGATGATTGAGAAAGTAACAGACAAAATAAAAGATGAATGTGTTCCTATAGTTGAATCCAAACTATGTTCTATTTTGGGAGCGGATGAGCAGACGATTGAGAAAGTAGTAGATACAATAAGAAATAAAATAAAAGATGATGGTGATTCTATAGCTGAGTATATAGCTAAGAATATTGGATTAAGACCCAAACTATATATCGATGTTGAGAGCGGATGTGCAGATTGTTAAGAAAGCAATGGAAGATGAAAATATTGGATTAAGATCCAAACAAGATTCTATTTTGAAAGTGAATGAGCAGATTATTAAGAAAGCAAAGGGTGTAAAAAAATATGTAGTCGAAAAACACATAAACTTTGAAAACTACAAGGATGCATTGTTTGGCAAGAAAAAATACACCCATAACATGAATATGATACGATCAATAAAGCATCAGATATTTGGCGTAACAGTAAACAAATCTACATTATCACCATTTTACTCAAAAAGATATATACAAGAAGATGGAATTACAACTGATGCACATGGTTTTTATAAAAACTTATGAATTTGGGTATCAGCAGAAACAATAAGTAATTCTTCTTTGACAAATCCTCTCTGCGGCGCTGGTAATTTCAAATAATAAACTCTTATACCTTGCGTCACCATATAACTTTTAATCTTGTGACTATCTACACTCCACATTGGATCAGTTGCTCTGCGTCTTCCACCTTCTTGTTCCCCGGGTTGATATAAATATCTTACACTTGCATTCATACAGATAGGATCATCTTTTAATATTTTTGTTTCAACAGGAGGGGGCTTTTTTGTCTCCACAATTATGGCTTTAACAACTTCTGGTAATCTCTTTACCAACTCTCTGTTGCGTTTTTGCGAATCTATTTCTTTAGCATACTGATAACCAAACAATCTTTCAGCTAATGTTCTGTTAAATCGTTCAACTAAAGCTTGGTCTCTGTGTATTTCTGTTCTGCCTCGTCTGATATTTACTTTATGTTTTGCCATCAACTGTGATACTGCACCCATAAATTCTCTGCCTGGGTCAACTTGTAATAACTTTGGATATTTTAGATGCCGACTGTATATTTTCCCAAATGCTTTAGCAACTTCTTTACTATCCTTGGAAGTCAGCGGCTCTGCTTCTTTGTATCTACTTGCAATATCAACCACAGTCAATGCATATTTATATGTCTTGTGTCCACGACCAACCCCAAAAGTATCATGCGGTAAAAATAACAAATCAGCTTGATGCACTCCATTCTTAGCAGAAACATCAAACCTGGGTCTAATTATTTTCTTTGGTGCGGGTAAATAAATCTGCCACACAGCTTGTTTCTTTAAAATTTCTAATGCCTTTTTTTCACTAACACCAGCCTCTTTTGCTAATTTTTTAACTGCTGTGTAACCTCTCCAAAATCCTTTTGGGCTGTAATAAATCTTTTCCATTTTTTCTACTAAAGATTAAACTTTATATAACTATAAAAAAAATGGATATCACAACTGCACAATTTGATGAACTGCTTGAAGAGCAAAATCGATATAGCACAAAGAAATGGACAGACTTGGAACTAAATAAAATATACACTATTACAGATACAAAAATAGTAAATACTGAATATTGTCCATCCATGGTATTGACATTATTAGACAATGGTGAAGTATGGGCGCCTGATCATCTCAAAAATAAATTAGAGAAGAGTGCCAAACCACCATATTATATGCGACCACTTGGATTGAAACCATGTAAAAACAACAAAAAAAATAGGTATCATGCATATGACTTAGTCTTTTCAAAGTAAACATACTTAGTCTTTCCAAAGCCATTATAGTTTTAAACTATTTTTTTTATGAACTGAATTTATACGCCACAAATCCAGTTGCAGCCATGCCCACCACAATAAACGTAATTTCTCTATTCTGTTGATCCGGAGATGGTGTATAAAAATCACTTAACTTGGGCTCCGGTTCCAAAAGCAAATGTTTGCCAGTTATATAATAATACTGCTTCATAGCTTGGTCTACATCATCAAAAGTCTGCTCTGCATGATGCTCTTTTTGCAGTTGCTTATTAATAAAATCTAATCTCTCTGTTCTTTTTTTATTCCACTCCGCTTGTGCTGCGTTCAATTGTTCCACTGCTTTGTTATGTCTTTGTCTTTCCTCATCTGAAGGACTTCCCATTTTTGAAAAGAAATAATTTGAACCGCTAAATGCCAATGCATTTGTTAATGCGCCACCTATCATCATTGCTACTGCACTTGCCATTTTTTTATATATATATTTTTTAAAATTATTTCATAATATCCGCAGGAATAATACCTTGCTTAATAAGCATATCCTTTGTAGCCATTGCTAACATTATATCCACAGACAGCATCCCAACATCTACCATATTAAAATCCACTTTAGGGGCTGGTCGTTTTAGTAGTTTTCTGCCAATCTCAGAATATCCAACAGTTAGAAGTGTTTCCAACCCAGCGTGATACATCATATTTACAATTTGTTTTCCGTCAATACTTGCTGCCATTTTTTTTTTATATGATTATTTTTTTAAAATAAATTATTAAAAATCAAACCGGTATTTTGGTGCAACATGAACAGGTTGCACAGCTACAGGTTGCGTAGCAGATTTCTTGTTATAAATATACAAACCCAACCCAGCAATGCCTAATAAAACCAGACATGGTGGAATATAATTTTTGTATACGTTTATTTTGATTTTTTTTGGTTCTTCTTCACCTATTGTTATTTTTGTTATTTCATCTTGCTTTGCAGCATTTTGATTTGTAGCATCTTGCTTTGCAGCATCTTGCTTTGCAGCATCTTGAAGCAAACGCGTTGCCTTTCTTGCCGCTGCTCCTTTTTTTCCAGCCTCTATTCGTTTTGGATTTTTTACTTTTTGTTGTTCAATAGGTTGTGTAACAACAGGTATAACTTCACTCTCTTGGTTCTCCATTTATATTATCTATATTTTTATTTTTATTAAAATCAATATGTCTAACAGTTGTCAGTATTGCTGTAAATGGTGCTAAGCACATTCCATACCTGTAATACAACTAACAACAAGCACTTGTCAAAGCATGATTAATAAATGGGTCTTCCTCCAAATCTTCTATCAGCTTTGGTGGATTGGTTACATTAAAATATTTTGATACTCCCATCACATACAAGTTAATAAAAGAATTGCCTAAAGTCTTGGTCATGCTTGCCCCAAGCCGTGCTTCATATCTGCAGTAAAGTTTGTTAATTTCATCCGGGGGCATGCTATCTATATTTGTGAGTTGTTTGTCTTTACCCAAATATTGACGACTACCACCGCCAGCCACTATGGCTGATAATCTTTCTTTTTTTGTTTCTTGTTGCTTTGATTCATCACGTTCTGTAAAACCTTCCGATATATCTTGTAATAGTTCTTCCGCATTCATTTTTATATTAATAATTTTATTTTTTATCTTGAAATAAACATAAAACATAAAACAACCAGCTGCGATATTTATGCAACTAGTTATGGTTAGTATTGTTATTGGCATTGTTATTAACATTGCTATTTTTTTTATTAGCATTATTAATTTGCTGCAAGCATCGCTATTAACATTGCTACTTTACTATGAGCAATGCTACTTTGCTGTTAGTATTACTATTAGCAACAAAGCAATGCTGTTAGAAAAAAAGCATTGTTGTTAAAAATTATTCAACCCAATAACCAGTTGGTTGGTCAGTCCTCAAAATTAACTTGGAATATTTAGTCTTAGCTAAAGCTTTTCTTATTCTGGTTCTCTCTTCCAGCGTCGGAATAACATCATTTTCTCTTAAACAATTTTCATAACTATCTCTGTCCTTGGTGTAAAACATACACAACCATTTTGCTTGCTCCCTTAATCTTTCAATACAGAATTATATCTCTGTGAAATGACCCACACTGATTGTTTGGCGTGGCGACCAAAAAATGCCAACTCTGATAACATATCTTTTTTCTTTGTTAATTCTTTTGTGGCGGAGCAATCATCAATGATGTATAGTGTGGGCTGGCCAGCATATTTATTGAATAATAAACGCAACAGTTCTTGTAACATTTCTTTGCCTTTGCTAACGGGATTGACAATTGTTATTTTTTTATCTCTCGGATTTCTTACATCTCCTATCCAGGATCTATTTTTATAAGCCTCGTTCCACTCTATGGCTGGACACAAAATAATTATATGTTCAAAAACTCAAACATACTCTTGTTCAAGTATGTCAAGAACAAACTCTGTTTTGCCGCAGCCTGTCTGACCACAGACTGACACTGTGTGGATATTTAGGATATTTTTGTTGCAAACTAGTATCCTGCTTCTTTGAATCTTCCATCTTCGAAATTGATTTGCGCATCTTGTATTACATATATATAAATATTTAGAGATTGATCTGCATCTGCTTTATTAATATCGTTATGCCTTCACTGCCGTTTTCTATTCTTCTTCCACTGCCGTGTAATAAATTGTCATCACATGTTCTAAGGTCAAGCCACAAAGCATATGATTTTGTCAGATAAGTCTCAAGAGAAACATTGGTAAAGTTTAAGTCCCACGCTACTATTTCTGTCTCTTTGTTTCTTTTTGATGTCAAGGCAAAATATTTGTTGATTTCATCCCAATGTTGATATGCCCTCATGCCCTGACTATACAACTGATTTGGTACTCCCTCTATTGTCATTTCAACCTTTTCAATCTTTGGGTTGTAATAGGTTTCTGTGCTTGTTCTTTCTGGGTCTTCAAACAGCATTAGAATACCTTTCATGCTCCGTGCTGGTACATTAATGTTGATGTTCCAAAGAGTTTCAGATTTGTTTGCTATTATTTTTCTATGTCGCAAGATACGATCATACATAAATGACATCTTACCATTGGTTTGCTGTCTTATTTGTCTGGCTAATTCAACATCACTAACCGTATCAAATTCCAAGCAGATATTTTTTATTACATAAGATGCATCGGCATCACTGCTTTTGATAACTTTGTTATAATCGTTAAACGTTAATTCATATTCTAACCTATCACCAAGCCCCGCTTGATAAAATGGCATATGACTTTCTAACATTTCAAAGTCCAGTGGAATGCAAAATCTATTTTCATAAGCTGCTGCTATAGCTTCATCTTCGGTGTCTGAGGATTTATCTCCCGCAACAACTCTATGTTTTAGCATGTTTGCTTTACCAATACCTTGGTAAGCTGTATTTAATCGTTCGGTAGGTCATTTCCATAAATCTACATAACAATGATATATATCACTGTCATCTATTGACATGACTTCATTGCCACTTATTCTTATTGTCATTTTTTTAAAAGTTGCTCTACCCAGATTCTGGTATAGAGTAGTGTTGGGGTCTGTTCTACTTTTAAGTTCTATTTCAAAGGCAAGACGAACAGTACGCGGAACTATTACATCATTAGTACTTAGATTTGGAAATCTCACAAGTAGTTGCTGGTTTTGATCTATTGTTGATGGATTATTAGTTATTACTACACTTGTGCGGATGCCCTTGGCACCATGAGGTTCTCTTAGTTTTCTATGAGGGCTGAGTTTGTTTCCGTAAGCTGACATTGTTTTTATTTTTTAAATATATTTTTTAAAATTAAATAAAATAAACAATGGCTGAAGGAGGATTTGAATATGACAATCCTGCGTTTGATAGAGATGATTATGATGAATACTTTGAGGATGATTTACCAATGGTGCCTGATGAGCCTGTTCAAAGAAGTTTTCTTAATGAAAGCGATCATCTTGCTGACCTTGGAGGAAGGCTGAAAGAATCCCAACTTGAAGCACACAAAAAGAATCTTGTAAAATCTTTTTATAACGAAATAGGAAAACGATATAAAATGGCGCCGGATAAAATGGATTATGACCAGTTTAAAGTATCGTCTGATGGTAAAACATTATACTGGTGGTTGTTTGGTGATAAAGAAATAAGAATAACTGCCAAGCAAGGTTCTTTTACATTTCTTGCTCTTGGTTCTTTGGTAAATGAATATAACAGGGTTATCGGCTCTGGGGGAACAATGGCGGTAAGACAATTTTTGAATTTGCCGGAGTATGACAGTAAAACAAAAGTATCACAAATATTTCAACAAAAATTGGGGCAAGAGTTGGAGAGCACAAGAAACGATTTACCAGATAATGTGAATGATATTCCATTACAAGATTTATCAAATATTATGAATGACACAGCACAGTTAATAGAAAGTGCTCTCCATAACTGGGATGTGATTGAGCGTGTTAATGTTTCAACACAAACAAATATAGACAAGCGTGGAATGGATGGAATAGTAAAAGCGATGACAACTGTCAAGGAAGAACTGACCAATAACTTAGCAAAACTCACACAACTTGATAAAGACATAACAAGAGAAAAACAAAAGTTAGAACAAGCTTAGACTGATAATGATGAATTCCAGATAAAAAGAATTAGCGATCGCATCAAAGACCTTGAAGTTGAGAGAGGTGCAAGGATGGATGTTATCAATGAAAACAGAGAAGCTTTACGTAACCAAGTAAGCAGAATAAAAGAAACAATAAACAACATGTTAAACGAGGATACAACTCTTGGTGAGAGAATAAAAACCTTGTTTAGGGGGCATGGTATTACTATTGTTAGTATTTTAAATGCATTTGGTATGATTATTGGGGTTTTAGTTGAGGCCATTATTCCTACAACGGGAGGAGGGACTGCACCTGTTCCAACTCCAAAGCCTGATCCATCAAGTGTAAAAGATTGGATAAAAAAACAACTATTTAATCTTGGTAAACTTCTTGCCAACCTAGCTGGTAAAGCTGCCGCAGCACTTCCAGGAGTTATTGGTGCAATAGTATCATGGCTTTTATCTGCAACAGGTAATGTTATTAATTGGCTTGGTAACAATCTATGGGCTTTGATTGTGTTTGTTTCCGGGTTGTTGTATGTGGCAGCCAAAGAGTGGTTTAGTAAATCTCGTAGATAAGTAATGCAGCAAGACCTATTACTATAGTACCAACAATTATAGTTGTTTTGTTATCTTCGTGTTCAATCGATATTTTTTGTATTTCTGGTGGGTTATGTTCCACAGTTTTATGTATTGATTTATCAAAGTCATAATGTTCCGGTAAAAAATTCTTTGTTGTGGTGCCTTGAAAAGGTTGAATAATTTTTGGTGGCACTGGTTTAACATTTACATCATTATTCAATCCTAATGCTTGTGCATCGGTTGCTATTACAATTTCATTATTGTAGTCTTGTATTGTTCCGATTCTTAATTCCATGTCACTCGGAGACATGTACAATCCACTTCCATAGACAAAATTTACTTTACTTCTTGCATATTTTAGGGTGTTTTCATATCTTGAAATTTGACTGGGCAAGTCGATGGGGCTATTTATTGCGTCCTCTTCATTTGCTAAAAATTGTTTTTGTGCATCAAATGCCGTTCCAGTTCCAAGTATATCTGTTCTTGTTTGTGATTGTGAGCCAAGTATTGCCCAGCAGTATGTTCTTATGCTGTCATTGATTCTTTCTACTCCAGCTCTTGTAAATCCAGATGAACAATCTAGTATAAAAGTAGACCAGCTGTTGTCTGCCTCAGATCCTTGTG
Organism: Cyrtodaria siliqua; assembly: GCA_037043455.1. Lineage (NCBI taxonomy): Eukaryota > Metazoa > Mollusca > Bivalvia > Adapedonta > Hiatellidae > Cyrtodaria > Cyrtodaria siliqua. The sequence continues at coordinate 23,549 of JAWPHD010018205.1, read as the reverse complement.
CAATGTAATCAATGTGATATGTTTTATCACTCTCATAGACTGTGAAACTCATCGTTTTGTTGTCGTATACAGTATTTATCAAAGGATGATAACCAATATTTGTCCAGTAATTATAAATTGTTCCTAGACCATCATTATAGCTTTGTTTCTGTCTCCAGTCCAAATTTAAGTCAACGTTAAACTCCTTGCATATTCTCTCGTATGAGTTTCGGTTATATGTGTTACTAAACGCATTCCAATTTGAGTCTTGTGGCATTGCTACACTCATCTCAAATAATGTTCTTCTGACTTGGTAATAGACATGAAATCGAAATAACGAACCAACCAGTGCATCAGCTTTTAGATGGTTATTAAAATCAATGCCACATCCAGTTGTCGCACACCAAATAGCAAAATTCAACTGATTCTGCCAAAATAACATCCAATCTGTTCCACAGCTTTGGACTATAGCATCTGATTTAACGTATGGAAGTTTCTATTTTTCAATAACATTGAAAAATGATGCTTTAAAGCATTTACCGTCTGATGTAATGACTATGTTTTGATTTATTATATCTATCACTTTCTTGCTAAACGTATTTGAATAGTGAGCATCCGGGTTATATTTGAATTCTTTCGAAATCATTTTTATTTGTGTTTTTATATATATATATTAAAAACAATGTTTCATACAATTTCAAACATAGACAACTCTATTAATTTACAACAGTATATCGATAATAGAGATGGAACTAAGCGCGTTGGATTAAAAAGTTTTATATACACTATCGGTTGGTATAATATTAATCATGAAACCATAAAGACAAGAAACCCAGATAAAATAAACCATTTAGCAGGTGGACTTTATAACTTTCAAGACTTGGTAGAAGATTTTAATTTGCTAAATGAAAATATTATCCTGGACAGTATTGTCCAAATTGGTGCAGTCATTATACATACGTCAATAGAGACACGAATGTCAAGCGGTCTTTCAAATATGCTGGGATTCAAGGACAGAAAATGGTTGACAGGTACTAATATAGGAGATTACCCAATTGATTTAGCTCCTTATAAACAGCTATATGTTCATCTGGAACAAGTTAATACGAGTAGTAATTATTTCAATGGTAAGCCAAGCACTATTTAGGTGTTGTACCTGTAGTAAATAAGCAGTTTGGAGATATAGTATATACAAGTTGTTATCCTGAATATCACTGTCTTATGAATGGTGCAATTACTGAATTGAAAATAGAAGTTAGAGATGAGTATGGCAACAAGATAAATAATCACGGTTTGCCTATGAGTTGTGTTTTAGAAATTATTTAAAAAATATATTTTTATAAAAAAAACAATGAGTATATTTGGACCAACAAGACCTAAAAAAACAGAAGACTTAGAGGCTTTGATAAATGATGTTCAAAATTTATATAAGCGAATTGTGCCTTTTGTTGACCAGTTTAATCATTTAAAAAATAGAGTTGATAATCTTAAATATGGGATTATAACAATATTTGCGGAGGCTAAGGGTCCGCTTGTGTTAAATAGAATACTCTCATTTGGTAATGGTGGGGCAAAATCAAATGTGGGGCATGTAATGACACCTCGTGGACGGATTATGGGAATAGGTTTAGCATGTGAACGATTACTTGGTGACGTAACTGTAATAGTTTCTGTCAATGGTGTTGAACAACCAAATTATGGTATAACGCTTCACATCATTCCACGCAATCATGATAACTTTGATAAACCTTTAGAGATTGGTGCTGGTTCTGTTGTTAACTTTGTATGCAAGGTTGATAACGCTACCGCTGTAAATACGGTGGCATCATTATTAATTGAATTAATTTAATTTTTTATTTATTAATAAAAAAATGTCGAAGCAACCGACAGCACCAAGTTGATATCCTGAGTTGCCAGTGGAAGACGGACAAAATTATAGATTACAAAAGATTTCAGAAATTGAAAAAAAGTTAATTACAGAACGAGATATACGTCAGTCACTTTATAAAAAATATAAACGTGGTATTAATATTACAGATGGAATTGACACTGCCTTGATATCTGCAGGTGTTATTATGGCTGGGATTGGATTTGTTGTTCCAGTTTTGTTACCTTTAGAAATAGCAGCAATAGTATGTGGAGCTACAGGTGTTTGTATTAATTTTATCGGACGCAAGCTTAATGCAAAAGCTCAAAAACATCATGAAATAAAAACTTTGGCAGAATCTAAGTTAAATAGTATAAAGCAGGTAATATCAAAAGCGTTGAGTGATGCACAAATATCTGAGCAAGAGTTTAAGTTGATTTTAGATGAACTGGAAAGATACTATAATTTGAAACAAGATATTAAACAAAAAAAACTTCAAATTAGTGAAGTTCAAAAAAAAGAACTAGTGGAGCAGGGAAGAAAGGAAGCAATGGCAACCTTACAAAAAAGTCTAAAAAGTGTGTGATTTATTGTTTTAGTAGTGTGTTTGAGTATGATCCACGACCTTTGTATTCAAGGTCAGAAAATTGTTAATTGAATGTAATTTTGATAACTTATAAAAAAAATTAAACTTGCAATCTTCACTACCCCTATTTTAAAAAAGTTTTAATAAATCAAGGAAATCACCATAAAATGGTGATTTATTATATATGTATTTTGGGGCGTTTCTGTTGTAATTTGAGGCGAAACAGAGTGAGACGAAAATTACAACAGAACGCCCAAAATACATATATATAGGCGAGAAGGTTTACAAAGCAAAGTCGTTAACCCATCGGCCATTTCTTCCAGGGTAGAAACAGTACTGTACCGCCCTTAAAGGAGAAAAGCTTATATGTGATATGTGATCTGTGAGATGATCAAATCTTGCCATGTTTCTACAGTAGAGCGCTTCCTTGCTGCCGAAAACGCGTGTCTAAAATCTAGAGCAGTGTATCTTAGTTAACCGTCCCGAGTTGTATTTAGTACAAGCTAGGCCATTGTATGGTACATAGTATATCTACGGGTATTACAGACACATCTGCAGTACAAATTTCAGGCTGGAACAATGGTGCTGACTTTTTATTCTGACCTACTGTCGCAGCCATGTCGCTCACTGTACTTACTTCTTAACGGAACTGGAGTGGAGTACAAAACAGAAGATGTAGATATCTTAAAAGGTAAGGGTTTTAGTAATTTTAAAATAAACATAATTTAAAACCGGAATATTTAAGGAGTCTTTTTTTGACATTTTACAAAATGTTTTAACACTTTACAATTTGTAATCTCCATTACAATTATTGAATGCTTTATTGTAAATCACAGTCGACATTTATCGTGATTTTTATTTTATAGTTATGTTCTAATAAAAAAACACACGTAAAGACAAAACAAATAGAAAAAAGAAAGCACACAAAGAAACGCAACCTTTGATTTGATTTAAACATATATTATTGCCAATAATTTGTTACATACAGAATAATATCCACATATATACAATAACATTATAATTATGACAAATGGATAGGGTAACAAGTTCTACCAACATTAGTTTAAACCCTTCCCAGTTAACATCTTGAAATCGCAAATGCGTATGGCTGAGTGAAATAAATTACAATAATTACAATGTCAAATATAACATTTAGAGGGAGAGTGATGAATAGTGAACACAACATATGAGAGAGAGAGAGAAAGAGAAAGAGAATTTTCCCCAATCTCTAAGTTTCAATCAGTAACTTTTAACAGTGTATACATGTTACATCAATTGATATAGCTCTATAACTTGAGATATGTAATAACAACAATAACAGCTAACACTATAATGGTATGTTTAGAGTGTCGAAATGTGTCGGAGAATCAGACACCTATGTAAACCTATGTGTTTCTCGTACATATGTTTGAACTGCTACGAAGAGGGATTTATTTTCCCTGTCAGTTATCTGTTCACGACCATAAAGTAGTGTGCTTACATTTAACGGGTGTAAATGGCGAGTAGACTTAAACAGATGAAGCCGATAAGCTGAAAATGTGTTACATCGGAACACATAGTGTTCAGCATCTTCTACTTCACAGCCGCACTCGCAAGTCGGTGAATCTCGTAAATGGTAAGGTATAAGTCGTTATTGAGATTGCTACAAGAATGCCTATTGGCGTAGTTATCGTTATTTTTGAGATTGTATGCGCTGACATCTCCAACTAGCTGTGGGAAAATGTTTGAAATGTAATTTGGAACGGTTCCATTTTCAACATTATAAACCGAAATAAATGTTTGCACTTTACTTCTATCAGAAAGTGAACCCAGTCCTATTTCGAATATTAAGCGATGTATGGATACTGATCGGGTTAGACCTGCTACAATACGAGCTGCCTCATATTGTAACATTTCCAAGCTATCTTTTTCTAGTAAAGTACATCCATCCCAAGTAATGGAAGAATATTCCAATATTGGGCGCATATAAGACAAGTATATCTGATTAAGTGTTTTGCACGCTACTTTGTATTTAAGCATGCTCATTAATCCAAGCACTTTTGACGCAGAAGCAACAATATGTTAATGTGTTCGTGCCATTTACTCAGTGTTACTCCTAGATGTTTATGATTATCAACAACGGTTAGCGGGACATTGTCTAGATATGAAGTTGGAAGACGAGCATTATTACTTAAGGAAAAGTACATTGTTCCTGTTTTGGCAGGATTAAATTGCACGAGCCATTGCTTTGACCATTCCGTAATCATGAGCAGGTCATGATTAAGAACTAAAAATTGTTATTGTCCATGGGACAAAAACGTATGGCTCCCCACTCGCCCGAACAGACATAATTGACGACTCTAGGTCCGACCGTTCTCTAGTGATCCGAGATCGTTTTGATATTCCATATCCCTGTGACTGTATCTACTATCTGTTTTAGTAATATCTACTGGTCATGACCAACCATCCTTCCAAGTTTGAGGACCCTAGGTCCAACCATTCTCTAGTTATTGATCGGACATTGTTTTGTTCTTGATCGGGGATCGTTTGATAGTCAAGGTCACCGCGACCTTGACCTTTGACCTAGTGATCCTAAAATCAATAGGGGTCATCTAATGGTCATGATCAACCATCCTTTCAAGTTTGAGGACCCTAGGTCCAACCATTCTCTAGTTATTGATCAGACATCGTTTTGATAGTCAAGGTCACCGCGACCTTTGACCTAGTAACCCCAAAATCTATAGGGGTCATCTACTGGTCATGACCAACCATCCTTCCAAGTTTGAGGTCCCTAGGTCCAACCATTCTCTAGTTATAGATCAGATATCGTTTTGATAGTCAATGTCACCGCGACCTTGACCTTTGACCTAGGGACCTCAAAATCAACAGGAGTCATCTACTGGTCATGATCAACCATCGTTTCAAGTTTGAGGACCCTTGGTCCAACCATTATCTAGTTATTGATCAGAGATCGTTTTGATAGTCAATGTCACCACGACCTTGACCTTTGACCTAGTGACCCCAAAATCAATAGGGTCATCTACTGAACATGACCAACCATCCTTCCAAGTTTGAGGACCCTAGTTCCAAGTTTGAGGACCCTAGGTCCAACCATTCTCTAGTTATTGATCGGACATCGTTTGGATAGTCAAGGTCACCGCGACCTTGACCTTTGACATAGTGACCCCAAAATTAATAGACGTAATCTACTAGTCCTGACCAATCATCCTCCGAAGTTTGAGGACCCTAGATCTAACCATTGTGTAGTTATTGATCAGACATCGTTTTGATAGTCAATGTCACTGCGACCTTGACCTTTGACCTAGTGACCTCAAAATCATTAGGAGTCATCTACTGATCATGACCAACCAGCCTTCCAGGTTTGAGGACCCTAGGTCCAATCATTGTGTAGTTATTGATCGGACATCGTTTTGATAGTCAATGTCACCGCGACATGGAGCTTTGACCTAGTGACCCCAAAATCAAGAGAGTTCATCTACTGGTTATGACCAACCAATCTTTCAAGTTTGATGACCCGAGATCCATCCATTCTCTAGTTATTGATCGGACATCGTTTTGATAGTCAATGTCATCACGACCTTGACCTTTGACCTTGTGACCCCAAAATCAAAAGGTTTCATCTACTAGTCATGACCAACCATCCTGCCATGTTTGAGGACCCTAGGTCCAACCATTCTCTAGTTATTGATAGAAAATCGTTTTGATAGTCAATGTCACCGCGACCCTGACCTTTGACCAAATAACCCCAAAATCAATAGGGGTCATCTATTTTAATTTTGAGGACCCTAGATCCAACCATTGTGTAGTTATTGATCGTAAATCGTTTTGATAGTCAATGTCACCGCGACCTTGACCTTTGGCCTAGTGAACGCAATATCAACCGGGGTCATCTACTGGTCATGACCAACCAACCTTCCAAGTTTGAGGACCCTAGGTCCAACCATTGTGTAGTTATTGATCGGACATCTTTTTGATAGTAAATGTCACCGCGACCTTGACCTTTAACCTAGTAACCCTAAAATCAACAGGAGTCATCTACTGGTCATGGCCAACCAACCTCCTAAGTTTGAGGACCCTATGTCCATTCATTCTCTAGTTATTGATCGGACATCGTTTTGATAGTCAATGTTACCGCGACCTTGACCTTTGACCTAGTGACCCCAAAATCAACAGGGATCATTTACTGGTCATGACCAACCATCCTTCCAAGTTTGAGGACCCTAGATACAACCATACTCTAGTTATTGATCGGACATCGTTTTCAATGTCACCGCGACCTTTGACCTAGTGACCCAAAAATCAAAAGGGGTCATCTACCTGTCATGACCAACCATCCTTCCAAGTTTGAGGAACCTAGGTCCAACCATTCTCTAGTTATTGATCAGATATCGTTTGTGACACAGACAGACCTACAGACCTACCGACAGACAGAAAGCACAAAATCAACATGGCTCCCCTACCACACTGTGTGTGGGGGAGCCATAATTCCTTCCATGTCGTTTATACTAGATGTTGAGGCCGATAACGAACTGTCATCAGCAAACAAACGAGTTATACTCGGCAAACTTTCGGCAATATCATTTACATCTGTCAAAAATAAAAGAGGACCCAAGACAGAGCCTTGAGGAATCTTTGAGATCTGTTTGAGAGATAATCAGACATCCTAGCTAAAATCTTGCCATCGATACCATATTGTTTTAACTTGAACAAAAGACCTTTGTACCAACCACGATCAAACGCTCTAGATATATCATTAAAAACAATGAATGTAAATTGTTTAGCATCGAATGCTGACATATATGATAATAGAATGACCAGGGAGAAAACCTGATTGATTCCAAAGATAAGATCAAACATAAGTAGAAAATTATACATATGTTTAAATACTATTCTTTCCATTACTTTACCAACACAACTTAATGCTAATGGTCTATAATTTGTAGGGATAATTGGGTCTGACTTTTTGAAAACTGCCATGACCATAGCACATTCCATAAGTCGGGGAAAACGCATTCGTTTAATGATCTGTTAAAAAGAATATGTAGAGGTTTTCAAATTGAAGATGCAGTTTCCTTTAACACCCTATTAGGCCGTGTGCTGCTACCCAAATGTTGGCATATTGGTACCACTCAAGCTGGAAAATTCCAATATACATTTTCAGAAAGGTCAATGTCTTGCGCTTCTTTTAAGCCAGGATATTATTATGTTCTAAATTGATATAAAAATGGATGTATGGCATGGATTAACTCCACCAAATTTGTTTTTGTGTATTTGATTGCATTCAAAATGGTTACGTAAGTCATGTAAACATATAACAGTTCAATAGTTCAACCCTTAAAAAGAATAACAACATATGAAAAAAAGTATGATAATGGACCTTTGGAAACAGCCGAGCACAACACATACGAAATATTGCAGTCTCGGTTTGATTGAGACTGTTCATGAGCGGTAGTGAAATATGCTAGCTACCGCTCACGCCCTCTAGCCCCGGGTTGAGCAGAACTCAATATTCCTGAAATCAAAAGTACACAATTTTAACCATCTCGAGCAGACATTTAACCATTTTAATCATTAAACTCACATTCTATCGAAAGAAGGTAAAGATAACCAAACAAATTAGAATACGTTTATACTTTTTAAGCAAATTACATATAAATATAGTTTTTTAGATTCTATATATACGAAACAATACGAAATAATATAACTGTGTGACCTCTCTTTAATAAAGGTGTTGCTATAAAGGGAGATAATAAAGTACACTTTTAAGTTTTTAATTAAAAACAATGAGCTAACATTAAAAAATGATTCACAGAAATGTTCAATTCAACCATTTTATTTGTCTTTGTCTCACCTTCGTAGCATGGCAGACAGGTAGGGATCGCTTTGTCCTTAGTCTGTCTTCATTCGTCGTCGTCGTCCGTCTGTCCGTCACGCTTTAACCTGCAACCTGAACTTGGTCATAACTTAAAAAGTATTTCACCTATGTTCATGAAACTTCATAAACATCTTCATCTCACCCCAAGAAAGGTCGTCTCATATGTCTAATAACTTTGTTTTTTATTTCGGCAAAGTTATGCCCCTTTCCATTAAACCTTTACCTGCAACCTGACCTAGCTCATAACGTTAGATAAGCACATGACAGTCTACAAAAGTGTTCCGTGATAAGCACATGACAGTCTACAAAAGTGTTCCGTGGAACACCCTTCTAGTTATTTATTTAACATATGCAAAAACCTATGTGATTATGAGCCCTTGATTCAATCATTGAATTATATACTATTGTTAAATTCACATACACACTGAAAATATGTATAGCATAATTGTAAAAGTACCCCACTGTTACACAAAGGAAAATATTCTTTATATCCCATATGTGCCTTCAATACACAAATGATACACATGAAAAGCGTGCATTTACACTGTAAACTGAAACGTGGTATGGTGAAACGTTCGGATGAACAGTTTATTAGATTTGTTATTTGGTTTGGACCATTTTTGTTCGAATATAGACATGCTAATGATCAATTGGTTTTGTTTTGGCAATGTTTCTATGCAAAATAGTCACTCAGTTCTGTTAAACACATCCACAAATGCAGCTGCCGGTTATAAAAAATGTAAAGAGAAAGTCGGTCAATGTCATCATACTATATCATTGAGATTATTTCGTTCGAAACCACATGTCATTGAAAGAATATCTTTGCTATTTTACAATGGTGCACTTTGGATGATGTGATAACATGGTTTATTTTATTTAGAAATGATGTCTCGTCATTAAAAAAATGAATAAAATTGCAGTCATACTTTTCGGATGTAAAAGGCACAATTTCAGCCATATACGTATTATTTCTGATATTATGTCCACGTAAATAATATTGAATTACTGTCTTGTACTTTATGGTTAACATTACTCATACTTAAGTATTTTGTTGAAAAATTTCCCTTGACCATACCCCATCCATGTTGGAGTTTGTTTTTATATAAAGTTGGCAGATAAATAGTCCTTAAATATACAGCAGCTAACGAGTGTTACACGTGATGCAAGTTAACACAGGCTATATACAAAGGCAATGTTGCAAGGAGGTTTTAAAGACTAGCACAGCAGTCTTTGCTTCAGTTCTTAGGAGTAGGAAATTGTTCTCAAATAAAAACAACTGATTTACAAAGTAGTTTAAGTATATGACAGCTGAAAGAAAAGAATAATCTAGATACCGCTACGGCAATAGGACAGAGCACCCTGACAGACATGTTTTGAAAGACGATAGTTAAATATTTTTTTAAACAGCAGGTTGTCTAAATGGACAAACTGTCTATAGTAAAATCTGATGGTGAGATTTTCCAATCCAATCCACCACTCAGTAGAATGGGCATACAACAAGTTGTTGTAATGAGACCCTGGAATAATAATCAACTGGATATCAGTTAATAATAATCCAGTGTCTCATTACAACGGCTTGTTGTCCATCCTATAGCTTGTGGATTCAACTGGTCAGCTCTTGATGAGCAGTATTCCCCATATATATGCAGCAGCAGCAGTGCAACATTTACATGCATTGCACCACGTGCAAACAAGGACCTCGAAAAGTCTTACATAGCTTTAGAATAGGGATGGTACACTTTGAACTTTGTTATAAGGCCTGTTACAACAGATGACCCAAATTTCGGAATGTTATCAAAGTATCTTGCGAAACTTACTTTACACTGTACTTGCAGAAAGCATAGACTTTATGGTGAGAATGCAGGGGAGTTAGTTGTAGCATGCATATCAGATTCAGAATGTTAACATGCGTCACCATGCGGCAGATGAAAACGTAGTATTTTGTTAAATATGTTAATATCATGATTGTCTCTTTCTGTAGCTTTGAGACGTATATTATTTTCCAGGCTGAGTTTTTTTTAAAACTACGTTTACTTCTCAATTGCATTTTTCCCAACCCCAAACTGATATATCACTTCTCTCGGTTCTGTTAATTGGCATATTTTTTTTTTGCAATAGTTTAATAAAAGAAATACTACAATGGAATCAACGTATGCAAGTTGTGAGTTTTTTTGGGCTATTTGTTTTTGTGTGTGTTCGCCCATTTTTTTCTCCCATATACACGAACATAGAAGAAGAAGAAGAAACTTTATTTGCCTCGTCATAGGTCTATGGAGGTTCGAGGCCATCCTCCATACAAATGTGCATATAACAATATTGCAATAAGTCTTAGAAGACCGTTGAGCAAATCAATAAAATACATAAGCATTAAACATGTGTTCGTTTCTCGATCATAGTGGACAGTGTGAATATGTGTACTTATATCTAAAATACATCACTCATATGATAAGGTAAATAATAAGATTAAATGTTATCAATCAAACAAAAATACCATTCTTCGATGATTCTAATTAGCAAGATATTATTGACTTATTTGAGTCAAGTATCTTCTAGATACCTGTCTGTCGATCATATCTTTCCCTGCAAAATCGAAACAAGAGGAAAGCCATAATTCAAAACTGGTATATTTAAGTCAAAATGTAATGGGTGCCTTTTGATCTACATAATAAGAAAAGGGTTAAGACCTTCAGCTCCCTTTCATTTCAAAATAAATCATTGTTTAATAAATATTCAAATGTTCGTAAATTTTATTTGCAGCTTTCAAGTTACTTAGGAACATTTTGTCTGTACCTTAATACATCTTTATTTACATTTTTGAAAAATACTTTGTTTTGTAACAAATAAATATAAAAAAAAAACAATTATGCTTTATTTTTTTAGATTTTCTCTCAAAATGTCAAGATGTATCAACTTTGTTTATTCCAAACATTTTTCCCATGTACATTAAGTAATAGATAGAGTCTGGTCTCAGCGAGTTGGCTTATTTAAACACCGAGATGGGCGTAGCCCATCGAGGTGTTTAAATAACCAACGAGCTGAGACAGACTCTATCTTTTTTGTAGCATGGTGTACTGAGTAACACTGTGACGTCATAGTGACCGTACTCTAAATTCCAATATCCGGTAGTTGTAGTACGGTAAAGCCACGCCCCTTTAGTTAACCTGAATTAAACGATTTAATGTTCTGCATTCGTCAAAGGAAATGTCACCGACCATGCTACAATATAATAGAATGTTTATTTTAAGAACATTCAACTCCCTTATACTGCAATAAAATAGTCCAGTTTTCGGCGGTTTTGGTTTGACTTTCGATATTCTGGGCCAAAAGAAATGGCATTTTCAAATCTCTGATCCTTTAGGAATGTCTCATGACACCTTTACATTTAAAGAAATACTATAACGACTTCTGTTTTATTATGTTTTAATCATAATTTAAATTTTTTATAACTATTCCAAAAATCAGCGACTTTAATTCATTTTGTGTTGGTTTACCCCCCAAAATTTCAGGATTTATATATTTCATTCATTCCAAATATTTGTTTTCATAAACTTGTATATAACAGATAACTTTAAGGACTTTCAATCTCCTTATATTGTAATGAGAATTATATTTTTAGAATTAATCCCGTTTTAGTGATTTTGGTTCAAATTTGCAACTTTTGGCCAAAAATATCCCAGTGTTTCCAAATCTCTGATCCTTTAGAATTTTATCTATATCTCAGGACATCTTTAGATAAATAAAAACACTTTAAAACCTTTTATTTTGTTTAATTGGAAGTGTCAATATTTTGTTTAATAATTATTCCAAAAGTCAGCAATTTGTATGCTTTTTTTGCTGATTTTCCCCAAAATGGCAAGCTGTATACATTTTGTTCATTTCAAATATCATTTTTATTTATATGAATATAGCAGGCAACTTTCAGAAGCTTAAATTTCCCTAATATTGCAATGATAATAATATTTAAAAAAATATTCCATTTTTTAGCGATTTTTGTTCAAATTTGGATGTTTTTGCCCAAAAATAATGTGTGAAGCTACCGTTTCAGAAAAACTATCCTGGCTGTTACTTTTTTACTAAGATATATCTAAAAGGTGGTAGCATTTAAAATTTGCCAGCTTTTTTATAGCACAGTGGCGTTGCTTGTGCAGTGTGACGGCAGTAAAACGTCTCCCCGCGCTTGCAATCAGTACTGTTATTCATTCGATCTTTGGAGATCGCTGAGCCCGATACTTATAGTTAGTTATCGGTGGTACATTATCAATTTCTTTTGTTTTCTTACTTACCTTTTGATTCGGTGGTTCCACTACTCCGGCCGATAAAAGGCTCTGGGTATTGTTTAACCACTCATAGGATATGTTGTCTGCTTTTTATAAGCAGGCTTCATAACCGCTGCTCCCAACTAAATTCCATTATGTTTATTTCGCTCTTCGGGGCATTTCATTTTATTAGATACTGGGACCATACGCCGTACGACATGGGGAATACATTTAAGAAGGGTGACTCCATGTCCACCGCCATATGCATGCCATCTTCGGGATGGTTAAAATTGTGTGCTGTTGATTTTATTAATATTGAGTTCTGCTCAACCCGGGGCTAGAGGGCGCGAGCGGTAGCTAGCATATTTCACTACCACTCATGAACAGTCTCAATCAAACCGAGACTGCAATATTTCGTATGTGTCGTACTCGGCCGTTTCCAAAGGTCCATTATCATACTCTCTTTGGTACCGAAAAGTTGAGTAGCCTATGGTCTATATGGCTTATTTCATCCTCCCCACATGCTTTATTTACATTTAAAATCTTGATAATGTCAACTATTTCGGATTCTTCTATATAAATATTTTCTTATTTATTGTTGGATTTTGAATGAAAAATAGGTAATTCACCATAAGAATCATCAACTGATGATATTGAAACAAAGTAATCATTCAAACATTTCGCTTTTGTTTTTTTTTAAAGGTGGGATAGTTTCCGAGTTTTTGTTTGACTTGATGAAATATTTTAAAAGTTTCCAATACTGGCGTCTGTCGTTGATATTTGTTTCAGTAATTATGTGTTCAACATTATTAAAGAAACGTTCTTTAGCGTGGCTTTTTAGATTATTAACTTTGTAAAATGTTCACGCGCAACACTGATTCGTATGCCTTTTCTAAGCTTATGTTGAAGTTATCCCAAAAACTGTTACTCGAATTTGGTTTTCGATAAACCGTACATATTAAAAAATGTTCGGTTTTATCTTTAATTTCAATCCAGAGTGAGCATAGTAGTAAAAAATCGAGTTCTAATACACGTCTTGAAATAATGTTATTATTTCACAGTATACATTAGTAGTCCGCTAGAATATGCAGATGTGTCTTTTCGAAAAATGTTATTATAACCTTCTATGCATATGATATCATTGGGAACGTTTTCCGATAAGTGGGTCTCTGTAAAACACAAGATATCATAATTTAATAAATGGTGCTTGATATATTCCATTTTGTTCTGTATGCTAGGAATATTCAAGTGAAATATGGAAAGGCTATGTTTTTCGATCGCATTTTCAGGACTTGGGTTCATTTCAACGTCGCCCGACATAATAACTAATAATACCATAACAAAAGAAAATTCCAGGTTTGAGAGCGATTTAGAACCGCCTGCAATAATGGCTATTATATATCGAAATAACTTCAATATACATTTAAGTAAGCAACTTATAAAAGATGAATGGTTTACGAAGAAAATAAATTCTCTTTGCGATCATGTTAAATTTGTTATTGAATGTGCCAATGGCCATTCTCCAGCATCTCACATCAATACCCATTGTGTTCTACAGTCACAAATATAATATATATCGTGAATGGCCACTGGCGGCTCGAAAAACAAACAAACAAAAACAACACGGTCTGCTCTCAGTAAGCAATTCAACAAAACCAACAATCTACAGTACAATGATAGACTTTACGCATGAGCAATATTGATAATATGAAAAGCAAACACATGAGCATGTGGTGATATAATAAAATACTAATTTTACAGCATAACAATCCAATGCGTGCACGAAAAAAACCTATATAATTACCTATGTGGGTACAAGACCGTTACACAATATACGCGTAGACGCACTGGGCCGTGATGGTGCAGTGCAAACTACTCTGATCAAAATAAAGAAGAAACACTGAAAGAACCTTACACAAGCAAGTAACCATTAGAAGTAATTAGAAAAAAAAGAGAAAGCAAAAATACACAAAAATAAGTGTGTTTCGACTCGATTTTCTGATATAAGTATTTAGAGAAAAACAGTTAAACAATTGCACCAACTTCATGTTATAATAAGTGTGTTGCTGCCTGTAGAATGTGTAACATTAAATTATACATTTTTAGGATACAAAACGCCACTAAAAGTAGCTGAAGTGCATGAGCACGCATTTTAAATCAATGTGTATTAAATATGTATGCTTGATCATTTTAGCAAGAACGCTTTTTAAGTATGATACTAGTTACAGCTATTATCAAAGTGCGTAATATATGGTATCAGTATTTTAAAAGATTAAAATACTTCGATAACGAATGTTAAACATACCAAACACGTGGACAGAACACTAAACAATCTACAGCGGATTATTTATAAACATTCAGTGACTCGCTATTCATAAGCCTGTACAATACGATCACGCTATAATTTACAATTGCACGTGTGCAGTACACGTTCTTGTGAACTTGCAACGACAGGTAGTCAATCGACTAACAGCAACTATAAACGACAGATAGTAAATATTGTAACTAGTAAATAAATTGTAAAAATATAATGTTTGTATATTTCAAATATCCGTATTATGCATATAATTCAAATCCCATATTATAGGCCTAATTTAATGGTATATAATAACAATACAGTTATTCCATTAAACTTATGTTAAGAAAAGTTTGTTCATGCAGTTCGTGACTGATTGTTTATGTGTATTTATCTAGGTCACTGGCACTTCTCAGTAGATGACGTTCGGGTCCCGCATTGTCCTTGCAGAAAAGGCGTCCATCGCTGGACCATGCCTGTTTTAGCTTCCCGGCCTTCAATAGGGTCTGGTGTGCGATAGAAGTCGGGATCTTACGCGTGTGAGGTCCTTGTTAACGTAGACACCCTTAAAGACATCCTTTCCTTTAGGATCGAACCTGGCTCTATAGAAAGCTTGGTGTGTAACAAGTAAATTTTACTATTACATCTCTCGGCCTGCTATGAGTATCTGCTCCAACACGATGGGATCTATCAATGTCAGTATTGTTAACGTTGATCTTACACGCTTTTGCAACATTAATAATAATATCGTCGGTTGATATCACCGGGGACTCGGAGTACCCAGAGATTCGTAAACAACTGCGTCTTGAATACTGTTCGGCGACGTCTAACTTAACATCATGATCAGCCGTTGCTTAACACGCTCTGTCAGAGAACCGTCGACTTTTGGAGCAGGTTGAAACACTCACTCAAGTTTCGAGAGTCTAACATTTAGTGTGTCGGCAACGGTGTCGGCAACGCACTGGGCCATATACTTTACTGTATCACTTATCAAGTCTATCATGTCCTCCTTCTTAGACTCAAACACACTATGGGCAATTTTCCTCATTTCGGAAGAGGAAAGCGGGACGGTGTACTCAGTATCCATTAAACTGTCCTCATCGGAACCATCGCCCTTCTCCTTAGACTTCTTGGATGGGTGCGCGCTTGGACTTGCGTACACGGTTCTAGCTCTCTCGTCTTATCTAAGTTATGAGAATTGGAAGTTGTTGATGCCATGTCTTATAAATATAAATAAGAAGTATGCAAATAAGCCTAGTATGCGATGTCAAAGAAAACTGATAATGACTTTGATCCAATTCCCGCTGTTTATGTCAGTTTCGCGTGTCAAAGCGACACGCAAAATTCAATAAAACTCGATATGTAAGTTATGTGATAAATAGAATCTAACATTCGTTCTCATTCATTATTGAATTTATTAAGCTCGTTAGCAAAAATGATACAATGTGCATTATATCATTTTGCCAACTCGTTTAGCAATAATGAATGAGTACTCATGTAAGATCCTCTATATATACTACTTAACCATGCGTTTCCGAGTGTATAAATATGAACAATGCATTCCTAAATGTATAACAATTAACAATGCGTTCCTGAATATATAATACTTAACAATGTATATCTGGGTGTGTACTTCTTAACAATGCATTCTTGAATGTAGACGTGAGAATCATGGCTCTTATGGCAGTATGTACCTTTGCGTATAAGCGTTTATTTATCCTCGCTGTATTGCACTAAGCATTTTAGCGAGCAGACCTAGGTTTTAAGTCTCATCCGAAGGACTGGTAAGGTAGGAAATACTTTTAAAATATTTCGGTAATTAACCCAAATTCGGTCCTGGCTGGGATTGAACGCGCGATCCCTGGGTTACTAAGCCGCAATGCTAACCATTACACCACGGCGCTACCTTAATATGAGCCTCATATGTTACGTACGCACTTTTCACAGGTGTTCACACAATTTTCACAAAGTTGTGAAGAATACGTCATGAAAATTGCGGTTAGGTATTTTTCACAACCAGTGAACATGATACCAAAAGTTACAAATACCTCAGAATTGGTACATCTTCGGAGAACGTGCATGTGTTGGAAGAGTTCGTGTTTATTGGATTCTGAGTGCAAGCTCATGGGTCGAAAGTCACGGTAGTGGAACGCGTGCTGTAGTGATAAGCGAGACCTTATACGACAACGTCGGTCTTGAGCTAGAATGCCACATGTGACAGGTTGGCTTGCGAACTTGACCGTCTCTAAATACGTCAGATGACACTGGTTTGAAGCCGATGATGGTGACTGTAGGGTAACTCGATAATCAAAAGGACTATAGCTGCAATGGTGCAAACATAGTAAATATTTTCATTTGATCGAAATCTTTTTCTGTCCAAATCGAATTAACTATTCAATGGGTTGACGGACGGGCGGCCAAAAAAACAACAAATGAGTGAACACTCGACGAACAATCGAACAAGGACAACAAGCGATCAAAGGAATGAACAAACGATTGTCTTTAAGAGGTCATAACACTTAATGTATACTGTAGTACTGTAGAAACAAGCCGTTTTCATAGAATCATTCTTCAAACCAACGAACGAACGAAAAATTTAAGAGGTCATAACACTTAATGTATAATGTAGACATTATCCGCTTTTACGGAATTATTAATCCATTCAATGAGTTTGGTAGAGGACCTAAAGAATTATCTTAAACATTATACATGTATAGGAGCTGTGAAATTAGCTGCGAGAATTGTAGCTCTTATGGTGTGTACCTACCATAGAGCTACGATGCCATCCTTTATAGAATAGGTAGGTATCAGGGTCGACCCTATCATTAGACGTTTTTTGAATACGTCAAGCAAAGACTGAATGAAGAACCACCGTATTTCAACAGACTCAACCTTAAAAACCACGCGTGCATGCATACATCTCACCAAACAGAAGAATATCTCGTCAATTTAGCGATTTTTGTGTCAGACTCGGGGTTTCAGCAGACATGTTTATTTCAAATATCACGTGCGCTGTTGTTCCGTATTTCGACAAAGTAAACAGGAAAGCGTCAGTGTGTGAGTAGGGCGGGTTAAGTTTCCAAATACGGAACGAGACGTCACACGAGAACGAGATTATGGCGAACGTAAACTATGAAAATGCTGATGATTGACAATCATTCATTGTGTTAGGATTATCAGTAGGACCTCGTACCGACCCCTTACGCACTTTTTCAGCGAGATCTCTGACGACATCATGAAATGCCTGCATAAACAACTGCCGTTTTCAAAAGAACGAACGTAAATATCACAAGTGTATGCATAACACTCACCAAAGAGAACACACGCCGAAATGTATGGTTTTCGTAAGCCACTGCTAATTTAAAAACAAATCATTGTTTACGTTCGAAATAATCTCGTCCTCTTGTGACGTTTCGTTTCGTATTTGTGAACTAAACCCCGCCCTACTCACACACCTGACACTTTCCAGTTAAGTAGTATTTAAGATTTACTGTTTTGAAATAAGGCGGTTGTTTATGCAGGCATTGTTGAATATCTTCAGAAACCTCCTTTGATGGAGTCGATCCTGATACCTACCTATTATATTAAGGATTAAGGATGGCATCGTAGCATATATCTGTATTTTAGGGGTTCTGACCCCCAAACAGATATATACCATAACATGGTCAATATCTATCAAAATCACCAAAATTCTAGACCAAAACACCATAACATGGTCAATATCTGTCAAAACACAATATCATGGTCAAAATCTGTATTTTAGGTCCTCTAAGGAAATGGAACCCATAACCTACCTGTCCATGGTTAAAATCTGTATTTTCTGGCCCAAAACACCATAACATGGTCAATATCTGTCAAAACACAATATCATGGTCAAAATCTGTATTTTAGGTCCTCTAAGGAAATGGAACCCCATAACCTGTCCATGGTCAAAATCTGTATTTTAGTTCCTCTAAGGAAATGGACCCCATAACTCATAGTATATATTTTAGACCAAAATATATATCCTTCCCACTAACGATGCTCAACGTATCGTCTTACCAGCATACAGTTAAGTCTTACCAGCATGCCGGTCCCACACATATAAAAAAAACAAACAAACAAAAAAAACCGCCTAGAATGCTGAAATAAGCGAGGCTTCTGACCCAGCCCATCGGTCCTATTGGAGCACAGGGAATTTAAGGTGTAGCTGGTCCACCGGTCATCTCACTATAACTACAGTATGTGGGTCATTTTGTGATTAAACATGAATACGTCTAAATTTTAAGCACACAGCATTATAATCTTTAAATTTCCAATAACTTGCCATTATTCTGACTGAAACTCCACCACAATCAGCACAAATTTTATTTTTTGCTCTTGAGGTGGGTTCTAGTTCATTATTTCTTTTTTATATAAATTTTTGAAACTCTCTTAAGGAAAATAATTTATATAAAAAAGAAATAATGAATACTGTTTTAGTAGATTTAATACGCCTGTTTGATACAGGAGTGATAAGCAAAGAAGCACTAGAACATAGCCTTATGACTATTCAACCAGTTGAGTCCAAAGTGCTGGAAAGTGTAAAACCAATCCCAGCTCCAAGAGTTAAATCAAGAATTCCAATCCCGGAACCAAGAGTTAAGCCAATCCCAGCTCCAAGAGTTAAACCAATTCCGGAACCAAAAATGAGTACGGATCAGGAATACATTTTACAATTACACCGGGAAGGAAGAATTAATGATGATCAGTTTAGAAAGATGGCAGATGCTCTTCCAAAGGTTAAATCTCAAACATTAGAAAATTTACTCAAGAGACGACGTTACAAAAAACTACGTAAACGAGAAAAGCAGAAATATGATAAACAAGATGAGAAATATGCTAAATTACGAGAGAATGTTATAAATGAATTGAAAGAGCTTAATGATAGAAAATCTAAAGAAGAATTAAAACTGGTTGACAAACCAAAATGTGGTTATTTCAAAGCATACGAGATGTCTGTTAAGCAATACAAAGACCCTCAAAAACTATTTCATGATAAGAAATCCATTATTACAAAACAAATCAGCAAAGAGCTGACAAAGATGAATGGATTAAAGTTTCAATTAGGTCTCACTGTAAAGCTCTTCAAAGATAATGGTGCTACCAAAACATACACCACAGCAGCATTACACAGCAATCAATATGCAATTTTAAACTCTGAAAAAATAAATGAGTTTTACGATGAAGCATCCGCAAACATACCACAGAGCCTGGAAAGATTTACAAACACAGCATCAGGATTGGAAATTGACCACTGTGTTAATCTTTACTTAAATATTGCAAAGTACGAGCCGTTAAAAGGTTCTTCATATATTCCTTTGCCTAAAGCAGTAGCTAATAAGAAAGCGATTATCAATGTAAAAAATAATGATGATCAATGTTTGTTTCATGCAATAAATTCTGCTTTAAATCCAGCCGCAGATCACACCGACAGGTTGTCAAAATATCCTAGTATAGAGTTCTTAAAGAAAAAAGGCATTGACTTTCCTACACCAGTTTCTCAAATTTCCAAAGTAGAAAAACAAAACAATCTTGCTATTAATGTTTACGGATGTACCATATCAGAAAACAGTAAAAAGGTAAATGTTTTCCCGTATAAAATATCAGAACAACCGAAAGATATTGAGCGAATTAATCTGCTTTTAATATCTGAAGACGTTGAGGTTGAAAATGAAGAAGGTGAACCAACAAAAATAACAAAATATCACTATTGTTGGATAAAAAATCTGAATAGACTACTCTGTGATCAAAACAAACATAAAGGTCAAACTTTCTTCTGCGATAGTTGCCTTCACGGCTTTTCTGGAAAAGGACTACTTACCAAACACAGAGAAGACTGTGAAGGTATCAACCAAAATTCTTGCAGAATAGAAATGCCGCAAGAAAATCACACACAATTTAAAAATCATCAAAATCAGATGTCTGTGCCTTATGCAATATATGCTGATTTTGAGAGTATAGTCAAACCGCTATCAACCAAATTTGGAAAGAAATCTGCAATTCAAAATGTGCACGAAGCTTGTGGTTTTGGATACCAAGTTGTTAGATATGATGGCAAAGCTGAAGAACCTGTTATTTACAGAGGTGAAGATGTTGTTGAAAAGTTTTTAAATCACTTAGAAAGTGAAAAAAAACACATTAATAACATATTTGATCACCCAAACCCATTAATCATGACGCAGCAAAATGAGGAAGATCATGAAAAAGCAACACACTGTTGGATATGTGAGAATGAAATAGGAAGCGGTAAAGTAAGAGACCACTGTCATTTTACAGGTGAATACAGAGGCGCAGCACATAAAAACTGTAACCTGAAACTGAGTATAAAACCAGATAAAACAATCATCCCTGTTGTATTTCATAACCTCAAAGGATATGATAGTCATCTCATCATGCAAAAAATACATAAAATGACAGGTAGTATTACATGCATCCCAAACAACGCTGAAAAGTATATTTCATTTAGTGTCGGACAACTTAGATTCTTGGATAGCTTTCAGTTTATGGCTTCGTCTCTGGAAAAATTGGTTGATGCAACAGACAAATCTGATTTCAAAATTACTAAAAATCAGTTTGGGGGACAAACAAATTTACTTCTGCGAAAAGGTGTTTATCCATACGAATATATGGACAGTATGGAAAGATTTGAGGAAACGCAATTACCACCTATTGAAAATTTTTACAGTAGTCTCTCAGATGAAAGTATAAGTCCCGAAGATTACGAGCATGCTCAAAAAATATGGAAAGAGTTTAACTGTAAAACTCTTGGAGACTATCATGATTTATATCTAAAAACGGATGTTACTTTGTTAGCAGATGTATTTCAAACTTTCAGAAAAACATGCATGAATGCATATAAACTCGATCCCTTGCATTACTACACAGCACCTGGATTATCTTGGGATGCTTTACTTAAACATTCTAAAATAAATTTAGAACTTTTGACAGACATTGACCAGCACTTGTTTGTAGAAAAAGGTATGCGTGGTGGAAATAGTATGGTATCAAAACGATATGCCAAAGCAAACAATCCACACGTAGCTGATTATAACCCTAACGAGGAAAACAACTTTTTAATGTATTATGATGCAAATAATCTTTATGGGTGGTCAATGAGTCAGCCACTTCCATATTCTGGCTTTAAGTGGGTGGAAACAGAAACGTTGCCAAAGTCAAAAGAAGGAAAAGGATATTTTCTAGAAGTGGATTTGGAATATCCAAAAGAAGTTCATGAAGCTCACAATGATTACCCACTTGCACCGGAAAGATTAGCAGTGAAAAAAGTATGGTTGTCTGAATACCAGACAGATCTGTTAGAAAATAACGTTATGACAGAACAACTAGTCCCCAATCTTATGGACAAAGAAAAATATGTGTTACATTACAAACATTTAGAGTTGTATTTATCATTAGGCATGAAATTAACAAAAATCCACAGAATATTAGAATTTAATGAAAAACCATGGATGGCATCATACATAAACCTAAACACAGAACTTAGGAAAAAAGCTAAATCAACCTTTGAAAAAGATTTTTACAAACTTATGAACAACTCTATGTTTGGCAAAACAATGGAAAATATACGCAAGCGAACTGATATAAAACTAGTCAAAACTGACGGCTCTGAAAATGAAAAGATAAGAAGAATAACAGCTAAACCCAACTTTAACTGGTGGATAACATTTTCAGATGAATTGTCTGCATTACATGTAAACAAAACGAAATTAACATTAAACAAACCAATTTATGTTGGGATGGCAGTATTGGATTTGTCAAAGTACATGATGTATGACTGGTACTATAATACCCTGAAGAAAAGGTATGGAGATGGCTGTACTTTATTATACACAGACACTGACAGCCTACTGGTAGACATCAAAACAGATGATGCATACAAAGACATGACTGAAATGAAAGATGAGTATGATCTAAGTGATACTCCTTAAAATCACCCAATGCACGATGATACAAACAAAAAAGTATTAGGTAAAATGAAAGATGAATTGCTGGTGTTCTATAGTTGAGTAATTGGACTTACAGACCAAGCTATATTCTATATTGAGAGCGGCTGAGCAGATTATTAAGAACAGCAACAGGGAGAACAAACAACACTGTAATCCACAAACACTCACACATTGAAAACAAACAAAGCAGCAAAATTTAACACGCAAACATACAACCCATCAAACTACAAATCCAAACCCATACATCCAACAAAACCTCCCACACCCAACAATCCAACACACTACACCACAACCCACATAACCACTTCACCCATAACCACCCTAACCGCAACCATACGACGAAGATCGAATACACAACCACTCAAGCACAATGTAATAACATAAACACAAAACCAAATTAATACTGTACATCAGCCGGACCAACACTAACTAACACACTACACCAAACCATCAAATCTGCCTCATTATCAAAACACAACCACCACCAAACATCATATCTATCACCCAAACCTAACACAAACAACACAACAAACACTAGCCCTTTACACTAACACAACATCCCCAACCTAACTCTCTACAAAGCACACCTAACATACACCAATCAACCACTCAACTTCAAACACACTAACCAACACTAAAATATACCCCCACTTCTTCACCACTCCCAAATCCACAAAACATCCACACTCTATACCACAACTCCCT
>JAWPHD010018204.1:0-40974 GCA_037043455.1 Cyrtodaria siliqua | reverse complement strand
GTGGGCCGAGCGGCTATCGGCCGAGCGGCTATCGGTCGTAGGTCGTTCAACGCTATTTCCCTCTATATAACTGTATATAGTTCTATGTGCCATGTTCGAGATTCGAACTCGGGCAGCCCTCAACCTGATAAGGCCTAGGGAACGAGTACCACGCATAGCGGGGACCTTTGCCGACGGCTGGCCTCCGGTCCCGTTGTGTCACAAAATATGTGGATAGGTCCAGTGGCCATCGGCCGAGGGTCGCTCAACGCTCTTTCCCTCTATACATATATAACTATACTGTATAAAGCTCTAGGTGAATTAAGAGGTTCGAGACCCGAACTTGGGTAGCCTCCCCTCTGATACAGCCTAGCGATTGTATGCTACGCGTTTCCGGGACCTTTGCCCATTAGTCCCGTTGTGTCACCCAATCTGTAAGTCGGCCCAACGGCCGTCGGCCGAAGGTCGTTCAACGCAATATCCTTCTATATAAATAATAACTGTATATAGCTCGATGTGCCATGTTCGAAACTCGAACTCAGGTAGCCTTTCCCCTAATATGGACTAGCGACCGAGTGCCACATGTACTGGGGACCTTTGCCGACGGCTGGCCACTGGTCCCGTTGTGTCGCAAAATATATGGGTCGGCCCAGTGGCCGTACGCAGAGGGTCGCTCAACGCTATTTTTCTATTAATCATGTATACTGTATATAGCTCTATGTACCATGTTCGAAATGCCGGTAACATGGTAAAGTCCAAGTCGCCAGTTGGTACACGAACATATTCCAAAATGCTCTACACATAATGGGCTTTCAGAAAAATAGGATGTACAAAATTCCCCTTGTGGTGAGGGTTACTCCTACTAGCTTACAATCTATTTTTCTATTGTACCGGTATTATATATTTTTCTATATTTTTCTAGATTTTAACCCAATACCCCAAATGGATTGCAGAAATAAGTGATTTTAGTCCTTTTTCCCAACATATTTCAGCAGATATGTTATATATGATGCAAGGAAAATTGAATATGTATGCTGTGCAACATTATATTACTTCAATTTGATAAGTTTATAATAAAATTATTTTCAAAAATAATTCCAGATTCCGTCGATTTTTGACAAAAATACACATTTTTCGCCTAAAAATTAAGCCATTTTCAAGCATCATACGGTTCGGGACTTGTTTCTACTTAATTATTGGACCTTTGCCTATCCAAAATTATTACAATGCGTCCTTATTCAATTGTATTAAATTTGTTTCTATATTTTATCCCAATACCCCAATGGATTACAGAAATTGATTTTTGTCATTTTTTCCAACATTTTGCCCTAAAATGCCAATATTTGAGCACATATGTTATATATTGTGTCAGGAAAAACTTGAATATGTATGCTGTGCAACATTCGATTGCTTCAGTTTGATAAGTTTATGTTCAAACTAATTACAAAAAATAATTCCAGATTCCGGTTATTTTTTTTACAAAAATACACATTTTTCCCCCCAAAATTATGTCATTTCCAAACATCATGCGGTTTGGGACTTTTTTCTACTTAATCACTGGACCTTACCCTGCCCAAAAAGGTTACAATACTTCTTTTTTCTGTTGTATTAGATATTTTTTTAATTTTAGTTAAATATCCACAATGTATTACAGAAATCAGCGATTTTTATTTATTTTTTAACATTTTCACTCAAAATCCCAATATTTAAGTATCGGATCCATAAATTATATGGTGCGACACGTAGAGATGCGTTCCGAGAAAGATTCCATCAATTCAAATTGGTTCTAATATATTCCATTTCTTTTCTAAAAAATAATTCCAGATTTCGGCGATTTTCGTCTAAAAACGCAGTGATTCCCCCCAAAACTCACTAAAGCCCCAAACATCAGATGGCACACATCTCATTTTGAAACTTACTGTATGTTCTTTCAGAAAATCATACCCTACAAAATTCCTCCTGGGGGTGGGGGAGGGTTTCTCCTACTAGCTCACAGCCTATAGTTATTGTATTGTTCAATATGCCTACTCACAGGGGCGTGTACTGTAGCTGTGTGAGGGCCTCCCAGGGGTTTTGGGGGACAAAATAACATGGTCATTTATTTGTGGGGAACAAGGGAATATTGTCTGTTATTTTCAGGGAACAAGGGAACATGGTCATATTTATATGGAACAAGGTAATATGAGTTTACAGGAAATAAAATGCTAACATCTAGTTTTAATATAAACCACCCCATCCCCAACTTAAAAAACAAACCCCCAAAAATAAAACAAACAGAAAGCTAATATTTCAAGCAAATCGTTATGACATGGTTGTCTAAGGTGCAACTAGAGCTATACATATTGTTTGTAGACCAAATGGTTTGTTAATTCATCAGAATGAATTTTGGGGAACATTTGCAAATATTTTGGGAAACAAAGGAACTTTGGAAGTATTTTCAGGGAACGTACATTAAAAAGTGTTTTTTTGGGATCAAAGCAAAATATTTCTGAGGAATAAGGGAAACAAATCTTCTTCTCTGAAACCATAACGTATAGAGCTCAGGTATATTGCTACTCTCCTTTGCATCGGTTATAAACTACTATGTAATATTCGTAGTTAGAACGAAGTGGTAAATACGTCCACTGACTAGGATCGGTTTTGGCCGGTTGAACGGTGTGGTATTGATTGCAAGACGACTGAGGGGACATGCTCCCCAGGAATTTAAAAAAAAACAAGAAGCAGTCTGAGAGACAGCCATATCCCCCGCCGGAGTATGTTTTTCTATGTATGGCCTTGACTTTGATATTTTAGACATGGGTGTTGGTGCGGTGTGTGCATGTACAATTTATGTACACTACCAATTTCGCAACATATAAGAATGATATGAATATTACATGATATTCATATGATAACTATTATATGATACTACAAATATAAAAGGAGCAGTTATTTGATTCCCATATAAAACATTTTATATGAGAATCATATATGTATCATATGAGAATCTGTGATTTAAAAACGAAACGTTTATGAATTTATTAGCATGTGAAATTATATGAAAATCATATAATATAGTATATAAATAATAAATATCATATATAATACGTTTTATATGCGAATCATATATGGCTCCTTTTATATAAGAATCATATGATTATCATATGATATGAGAATACAAACATATTCGACATTCGAGGCCTTGATGAGATGGGTAACTGTGCTAAGTTATTTTGAAATCGACTGGCCTCCATGCATGCAAGAGTTATTCAGTCCCAAAACTAGTTTTCGAGTTACGGAGCGGACAAACATTATAAGAATAAAATCTCATTGCCCTCCATCATTGTGTGAAATTTCATTGCAGTCCATCTAGTAGTTTTTGAGTTATAGAGCGGACACGAATTATAAGTATAAAATTACAAAAGGTAATAACTCTAATTTAAATAAAGACATAGTTATTGTTATTGTACCATGCACTTCCTCTCATTGCTCTCTGTCATCGCGTGAAATTTCATTGCAGTCCATCTGATAGTTGTTGAGATACTGAGCGGACAAAAATTATAAGTATATAATTACAAAGGGCAATAACTCTAATTTAAATGAAGACAGAGTTACTGTTCTTGCGCTCTGCATTCTCTAGTATTGTGGTTACAGTACCCTATTGTAAAAACCGGTCTGATTGGCGGAAAAAGTATTATGGGAACTTCAATGCCTAATGCATACGTACGCCTTATTTTGATTGGATGATAGACTAGATGGGAAATTCAATTAGGTTAACTTGAATTTGTTATTTATTTCTGATTATTATTTAACATAGCTTTCATTTGTATGATTTGGCTCTTTGCTATAGCAGAATAAAAAGGAAAGAGGGTGATTTAAATAAATTTATTTGGGGATTCCCTCAAATTGTAGGGTCATGACATTCGGACATCTAGAAGTGGAACTAAAAATAGGTCAACCCCTAACACGAAGTTCCTATTTACATGTATCTAAGCTGCATCTGTACAGCAGAGTAAGCAACAGTAAGCCTGGGGGTTTTGTTTGCATGTCAGATGGGAAAACATTAAACAGTAAGTGACCTAAATGTGAAATTGTATTGCGGTTCATCTAGTATATTTTCAGTTATTGGGCGGACACGAATTATAAGTATAAAATTACAAAGGACAATAACTCTAATTTATACGAAGACAGAGTGATGGTTTTTATGTTCTGCACGTCCACTTATTGTCCTCTATCAGTGTGCGAACTTTCATTGCAGTCCCTCCAGTCGTTTTTGAGTTATTGAGCGGACGCGAATCATAGGTATAAAATTACAATGGCCGATAACTCTAATTTAAACAAAGACAGGTATGCTTCTTGCACTCTGCACTCCCTCTCATTGCCCTCTATCATTGTTTGAAATGTCATTGCAGTCCATCTAGTAGTTTTAAGTTATAGAGCGGACACGAATTATAAGCTTAAAATTACAATAACTTTAATTTAAATGAAGACAGAGTTATAGTTCTGACGCTATGCACTTCCTCTCATTACCCTCTATCACTGTGCGAAGTGCCGTTGCAGTCCCTCTAGTTGTTTTTGAGTTATAAAGCGGACACGAAATGGGACGGACGGACTGTCGGAGGGCATTACTATATTCCCCTTCCGCCTGCGGCAGCGGTGATAACAACAGACATTTTGAAGTTCATTTAATTAAACAGATGTGTCAGCACGTGCCTAAAGACAGCTACACCATTGACTTATATAGAGATTTAGGTTTAGTTTATTGTACACTATCTTCAAACAATAATAGTATATTGATGTGATACCACATCTTTTCGTAATATAGGCCTAATTTAATAAAATGTAATAACGTTTGGAGTTTTCAGGTTATTCTATGTTTAAA
This sequence comes from Cyrtodaria siliqua, assembly GCA_037043455.1. Taxonomy (NCBI): domain Eukaryota; kingdom Metazoa; phylum Mollusca; class Bivalvia; order Adapedonta; family Hiatellidae; genus Cyrtodaria; species Cyrtodaria siliqua. The sequence continues at coordinate 36,134 of JAWPHD010018204.1, read as the reverse complement.
TGCAACTGGTGCAATATAATCAACAATTAGTAAAAATACAAAAAACAAACAACAAAAAACTATAAAGCTTTGAACTAACCAATTTAACATTATTTAGCTACATGTATCTTGACAAACTAACAGGATGCCGCGAGATTGCCGTGTGTCTCTTTAGATTAATAAATCGACGTGCTAATATTAATGTTTGACTACCTAAGATTGCCGCGTGTTCCTTTCATATGAATTTAAATTTAAAATCGTAGTCCAGTTGTTTTTGTTGTGTTGAAGTTATTTTGTGTGTGTGTGAGAGCGTTTTCTGTTATTTTAATTGTTGTTTTGGTCAGTGGACAGGGGATTAAGATTTAGTATGATAACGGTTGTATGTACACACAATAAAGCATGTACTGTTATATATGTGTGACATGATAAAGATGACAGAGGCTCGGTTCCCAAGTTTCTTATCAGTGTCATCGTTATCTTTATTACCCATATATAATGGACATACATGCTGATTGGACACAAGCTCGGCTCTCACGAACAGCGTTTGCATTATCATTGATTTATAACCATCAGCATCAGTCCTCCGTCTTCCATCCATCCATCCATCCATCATCCTCATCTGTTACACGCCCGTTGAATCCTCCATCCATCCTCCATCCATCCTCCATTCATCCTCCATCCATCCTCCATCCATCCTCCATTCATCCTCCATCCATCCTCCATCCATCCTCCATTCATCCTCCAACATCATCATCCTATGCCCGTTATTTGTCTTATTTTTCTTATAATGCAAAATGTAATGTTGTCATTTATATCTAGGGCCATTTTCAATAAGAATAACACTCTCATGAAAAATAACCAATATGATGCCAACAAATCTACAAAAAAAGTTTGGGTCATGTGTATATGGGCCATGTGTATACAATGATATATGGGTCATGTGTATACAATGATATATGGGTATACAATGATATATGGGTCATGTCTATACAATGATATATGTGTATACAATGATATATGGGCCATGTGTATACAATGATATATGGGTCATGTGTATAGAACGATATATGTGTATACAATGATATATGGGTCATGTCTATACAATGATATATTGGCCATGTGTATACAGTGATGTATGGGCCATGCATATACTATGATATGGGTAATGTGTATACAATGATATATGGTTCGTGTGTATAAAATGATATATGGGACATGTGTATACAATGATATATGGGACATGTGTATACAATGATATACGGGACATGTGTATACAATGATATACGGGTCATGTGTATACAGTGATATATGGGACATGTGTATACAATGATATATGGGTCATGTGTATCATGTGTATAAAATGATATATGAATCATGTTTATACAATGATATGTGGGTAATGTGTATACAATATCATGTGTATACAATGATATATGGGTCATGGGTATACAATGATATATGGGTCATGTGTATACAATAATATATGGGTCATGTGTATACAATAATATATGGGTCATGTGTATACAATGATATATGGGACATGTGTATACAATGATATATGGGACATGTGTATACAATGATATATGGGTCATGTGTATACAATATCATGTGTAAACAATGATATATGGATCATGTTTATACAATGATATATGGGTCATGTGTATACAATATCATGTGTATACAATGATATATGGGTCATGTGTATACAATGATATGTGGGTCATGTGTATACAATGATATACGATTTATGAAATTACCCTTTATTGCAACTAGAAAGGCACATTATTTTCTAGCCGCCCTGTGCTGCAAAGGGCTAGTGTGGCCTAGTGGATAGCACGGTAGAAAAATATGGAGTACACTTTCCCTTTGCCCCGTCCATCGGATGGGGATGTAAACGGGGATTCCCGTGTATCGGAGTCTATCCTCCAAGCATGTTAAAGAACCATAGGAATATATTCATTAGTATAATAGTAGGGGCAGGTTTCTATACGTTTATATGTATCCCTTCACACACTCTGGGGCGGCTCTAAATAAAATATAAGGTGTTGATCAGCAGTTTATCAAACAATACATTCCTCTGCTGTAATGGGTTTGCTGTACCACAATCACCACAGATAATCTTAATAATCTGTGTCATCATCTATATTCATCATCATCATCAGCAGCAGCAGCAATATCCGCACCGATAGTTGCATGCATACAGATGTCGTTGGCCAGTTGTTCATCTGTCTCAAATATATATGTAAATCACTTGGCAGATGTGGTGGGGGAACATCTGTGTACCTTGGCACATCACATGCTGGATATATGTATGGCAGCATATTAACACCTGTATAATCACATATCTCAATTCATACGTGCTGGAATTCTGAAACAACGGTGTGAAAACTGCAACAATAATCATCGATATATCACATACGAGGGTCGGCCAGTCAGTTACACATACTTGCTCAGATACAGATTTTGAATAAATAATACTACGGTCCGTCAAAAAAGAGCAATCTTAGTCTTTTTTAGCCGGATTGCAAATCCAGGGTTATAGTTTGCCGATTTCCGTCTGTCTCTGTCGGTCCGTCCGTTCGACTGTCTAAGCGTTTTGTCTTTTGGTTAAAGTTTTTGGTTAACGTTTTTGATTTTCCTCATTTCTTTCGAATTGTTGGAAAGCTTTGAACTTGACACAGATGTTCAGTATCATTATGCAATGTTATATGAGAGAACCATAACTCTGTCATGTACTCTACCTGAATTATCTCCTTTTTTTACTTACATTTTTCAGTTAAAATGTTGTATTCGCAATCCGGCGTTCACACCACTGTTGGATCTTCACTTGTCCCAATTTTGTGTTGCTGACCTGCATTGTTCAATATAGTGATTGTCTATGGGCTGGTGACCTGCATTGTCCAATACAGTGATTGTCTATGGGCTGGTGACCTGCATTGTCCAATACAGTGATTGTCTACGGGCTGCTGACCTGCATTGTCCAATAAAGTGACTGTCTACGGGCTGGTGACCTGCATTGTTCATTATAGTGATTGTCTATGGGCTGGTGACCTACATTGTCCAATATAGTGATTGTCTATGGGCTGGTGACCTGCATTGTCCAATACAGTGATTGTCTATGTGCTGGTGACCTGCATTGTCCAATGCAGTGATTGTCTATGGGCTGATGACCTGCATTATCCAATATAGTGACTGTCTATGGGCTGGTGACCTGCATTGTTCAATATAGTGATTGTCTATGGGCTGATGAATTGTCCAATATAGTGATTGTATATGGGCTGGTGACCTACATTGTCCAATATAGTGGTTGTCTATGGGCTGTTGACCTACATTGTCCAATATAGTGATTGTCTATGGGCTGGTGACATGCATTGTTCAATATAGTGATTATCTATGGGCTGGCGATCTCTATTGTTCAATATAGTGATTGTCTATGGGCTGGTGACCTGCATTGTTCAATATAGTGATTGTCTATGGGCTGGCGACCTGCATTGTCCAATACAGTGATTGTCTAAAGGCTGGTGGCCTGCATTGTCCAATATAGTTATTGTCTATGGGCTGTTGACCTACATACACTGTCCAACATAGTGATTGTCTATGGGCTGGTGACCTGCATTGTTCAATATAGTGATTGTCTATGGGCTGGTGACCTGCATTGTTCAATATAGTGATTGTCTATGGGCTGGTGACCTACATACATTGTCTAATATAGTGATTGTCTATGAGCTGGTGACCTACATTGTCCAATATAGTGATTGTCTATGGGCTGGTGACCTGCAAACATTGTCCAATATAGTGATTATCTATGGGCTGGTGACCTACATTGTTCAATATAGTGATTGTCTATGGGCTGGTGACCTGCATTGTCCAATACAGTGATTATATATGGGCTGATGACCTGCATTGTCCAATACAGTGATTTTCTATGGGCTGGTGACATGCATTGTCCAATACAGTGATTGTCTATGGGCTGGTGACCTGCATTGTCCAATACAGTGATTGTCTATGGGCTGGTGACCTGCATTGTCCAATATAGTGATTGTCTATGGGCTGGTGACCTGCATTGCCCAATACAGTGATTGTCTATGGGCTGGTGCCCTGTATAGTCCAATACAGTGATTGTATATGGGCTGGTGACCTGCATTGTCCAATACAGTGATTGTCTATGGGCTGGTGACCTACATTGTTCAATACAGTGATTGTCCATGGGCTGGTGACCTGCATTGTCCTATATAGTGATTTTCTATGGGCTGGTGACATGCATTGTCCAATACAGTGATTGTCCATGGGCTGATGACCTGCATTGTCCAATACAGTGATTGTCTATGGGCTGCTGACCTGCATTGTTCAATACAGTGATTGTCTATTGGCTGGTGACCTGCATTGTCCAATACAGTGATTGTCTATGGGCTGGTGACCTGCATTGGCCAATACAGTGATTGTCTATGGGCTGCTGACCTGCATTGTTCAATACAGTGATTGGCTACGGGCTGGTGACATGCATTGTCCAATATAGTGGTTGGCTATGGGCTGGTGACCTGCATTGTTCAATACAGTGATTGTCTATGTGCTGGTGACCTGCATTGTCCAATACAGTGATTGTCTATGGGCTGGTGACCTGCATTGTCCAATACAGTGATTGTCTATGGGCTGGTGACCTGCATTGTCCAATACAATGATTGTCTATAGGCTGGTGACCTGCATTGTCCAATACAGTGATTGTCTATGTGCTGGTGACCTGCATTGTCCAATACAGTGATTGTCTATGGGCTGGTGACCTGCATTGTTCAATACAGTGATTGTCTATGGGCTGGTGATCTGCATTGTCCAATACAATGATTGCCTATGGGCTGGTGACATGCATTGTTCAATACAGTGATTGTCTATCGGCTGGTGATCTGCATTGTTCAATAAATATAGTGATTGTCTATGGGCTGATGACCTGCATTGTTCAATATAGTGATTGTATATGGGCTGGTGATCTGCATTGTTCAATATAGTGATTGTCTATGTGCTGGTGACCTGCATTGTCCAATACAGTGATTGTCTATGGGCTGGTGACATGCATTGTCCAATACAATGATTGGCTATGGGCTGGTGACCTGCATTGTTCAATATAGTGATTGTCTATGGGCTGGTGACCTGCATTGTTCAATATAGTGATTGTCTATGTGCTGGTGATCTGCATTGTTCAATATAGTGATTGTCTATGGGCAGGTGACCTGCATTGTTCGATATAGTGATTGTCTATTGGCTGGTGACCTGCATTGTTCAATATAGTGATTGTCTTTGGGCTGGTGACCTGCATTGTTTAATATAGTGATTGTCTATTTGCTGGGGATCTGTATTGTTCAATATCGTGATTGTCTATGGGCTGGTGACCTGCATTGTCCAATACAGTGATTGTCTATGGGCTGGTGACCTGCATTGTCCAATATAGTGATTGTCTATGGGCTGGTGACCTGCATTGCCCAATACAGTGATTGTCTATGGGCTGGTGCCCTGTATAGTCCAATACAGTGATTGTATATGGGCTGGTGACCTGTATTGTCCAATACAGTGATTGTCTATGGGCTGGTGACCTACATTGTTCAATACAGTGATTGTCCATGGGCTGGTGACCTGCATTGTCCTATATAGTGATTTTCTATGGGCTGGTGACATGCATTGTCCAATACAGTGATTGTCCATGGGCTGATGACCTGCATTGTCCAATACAGTGATTGTCTATGGGCTGCTGACCTGCATTGTTCAATACAGTGATTGTCTATTGGCTGGTGACCTGCATTGTCCAATACAGTGATTGTCTATGGGCTGGTGACCTGCATTGGCCAATACAGTGATTGTCTATGGGCTGCTGACCTGCATTGTTCAATACAGTGATTGGCTACGGGCTGGTGACATGCATTGTCCAATATAGTGGTTGGCTATGGGCTGGTGACCTGCATTGTTCAATACAGTGATTGTCTATGTGCTGGTGACCTGCATTGTCCAATACAGTGATTGTCTATGGGCTGGTGACCTGCATTGTCCAATACAGTGATTGTCTATGGGCTGGTGACCTGCATTGTCCAATACAATGATTGTCTATAGGCTGGTGACCTGCATTGTCCAATACAGTGATTGTCTATGTGCTGGTGACCTGCATTGTCCAATACAGTGATTGTCTATGGGCTGGTGACCTGCATTGTTCAATACAGTGATTGTCTATGGGCTGGTGATCTGCATTGTCCAATACAATGATTGCCTATGGGCTGGTGACATGCATTGTTCAATACAGTGATTGTCTATCGGCTGGTGATCTGCATTGTTCAATAAATATAGTGATTGTCTATGGGCTGATGACCTGCATTGTTCAATATAGTGATTGTATATGGGCTGGTGATCTGCATTGTTCAATATAGTGATTGTCTATGTGCTGGTGACCTGCATTGTCCAATACAGTGATTGTCTATGGGCTGGTGACATGCATTGTCCAATACAATGATTGGCTATGGGCTGGTGACCTGCATTGTTCAATATAGTGATTGTCTATGGGCTGGTGACCTGCATTGTTCAATATAGTGATTGTCTATGTGCTGGTGATCTGCATTGTTCAATATAGTGATTGTCTATGGGCAGGTGACCTGCATTGTTCGATATAGTGATTGTCTATTGGCTGGTGACCTGCATTGTTCAATATAGTGATTGTCTTTGGGCTGGTGACCTGCATTGTTTAATATAGTGATTGTCTATTTGCTGGGGATCTGTATTGTTCAATATCGTGATTGTCTATGGGCTGGTGACCTGCATTGTCCAATACAGTGATTGTCTATGTGCTGGTGACCTGCATTGTCCAATACAGTGATTGTCTATGAGCTGGTGACCTCCATTGTCCAATACAGTGATTGTCTATGGGCTGGTGATCTGTATTGTCCAATACAGTGATTGTCTATGGGCTGGTGATCTGTATTGTCCAATACAGTGATTGTCTATGGGCTGGTGACCTGCATTGTCCAATACAATGATTGTCTATGTGCTGGTGACCTGCATTGTCCAATACAGTGATTGTCTATGGGCTGGTGATCTGTATTGTTAAATACAGTGATTGTCTATGTGCTGATGACCCGCATTGTCCAATACAGTGATTGTCTATGGCTGGTGACCTGCATTGTTCAATATGGTGATTGTCTATGGGCTGGTGACCTGCATTGTTCAATATAGTGATTGTCTATGGGCTGGTGATCTGCATTGTTCAATATAGTGATTGTCTATGGGCTGGTGATCTGCATTGTTCAATATAGTGATTGTCTATGGGCTGGTGACCTGCATTGTTCAATATAGTGATTGTCTATGGGCTGGCGATCTGTATTGTTATGCATTGTTCAATATAGTGATTGTCTAAGGGCTGGTGGCCTGCATTGTTCAATATAGTGATTGGCTAAGGGCTGGTGACCTGCATTGTTCAATATAGTGATTGTCTATGGGCTGGTGACCTGCATTGTTCAATATAGTGATTGTCTATGGGCTGGCGATCTGTATTGTTCAATATAGTGATTGTCTATGGGCTGGTGACCTGCATTGTTCAATATAGTGATTGTCTATATGTTGGTGCCCTGCATTGTCCAATACAGTGATTGTCTATATGCTGGTAACCTGCATTGTCCAATACAGTGATTGTCTATGTACCGCTGAAGTGCATTGTGCAATACAATGAATGTGTAGGTTCTGGTGCCCTGCATTGTCCAATAGAGTGATTGTCAATGTGCTGGTAACATACATCGTCCATTGTTTATGGCCTGGTGACCTGTATTGCCCAAATACAGTGATTATCTAAGTGCTGGTGGCGTGCATTGTCCAATACAGTGAATGTCTATTAGCTGGTGTCGTGCATTGTCCAATACGGTGATTGTCTATGTGCTGGTGGCGTGCATTATCCAATACAGTGTTTGTCTGTTTGCTGGTGGCGTGCATTGTCCAATACAGTGATTGTCTATGTGCTGGTGCCATGCATTGTCCAACAGAGTGATTGTCTACGTGCTTGCGCCCTGCATTGTCCAATACAGTGATTCTCTATGTGCTGGTTGTATGCATTGTCAAATACAATGAGTGTCTATGTGCTGGTGCCCTGCATTGTCCAATACAGTGATTTTCTATGTGCTGGTGCCCTGCATTTTCCAATATAATGTGTGTCTATGTGCCGGTGACCTACTTTATCCAATACAGTGATTGTCTATGTGTTGGTGGCGTACATTGTTCAATGCAGTAATTGTTTATCTGCAGGTGGCGTACATTGTCCCATACAGTGATTGTCTATGTGCTGTTGACCTGCATTGTTCATTGCAGTGATTTTCTATTGTATGGAGACCTACATTGTCCAATACAGTGACTGTCTATGTGTTGGTGACCTACATAGTCCAGTACAGTGATTGTCTATGTGTTGGAGCCGTACATTGTCCAATACAGTGATTGTCTATGTGTTGGTGGCGTACATTGTCCAATACAGTTTATGTGTATTGCTTGGTGGCGTGCATTGTTCAATACAGTACATGATTGTCTATGTGCTGGTGACATGCATTGTCCAATACAGTGATTGTATTTGTGTTGGTGGCGTGCATTGTCCAATACTGTTTATGTATATTGCTTGGTGGTGTGCATTGCCCAATACAGTGCATGATTGTCTATGTGCTGGTGACATGCATTGTCCAATACAATGATTGTCTATGTGTTGGTGGCGTACATTGTCCAATACAGTTTATGTATATTGCTTGGTGGCGTGCATTGTCCAATACAGTACATGATTGTCCATGTGCTGGTGACATGCATTGTCCAATACAGTGATTATTTATGTGCTGGTGGCACGCATTGTTCAATACAGTGATTGCCTATTGTTTGGTGGCGTGCATTGTCCAATACAGTGATTGTCTATGTGCTGGTGACCTGTATTGTATATTGGATGGTAGAATGCATTGTCCAATACAGTGATTGTCTATGTGCTGGTGACATGTATGGTACAATACAGTGTTTGTATATTGGATGGTAGAATGCATTGTCCAATACAGTGAGTGTCTATGTGCTGGTGACCTGCATTATCCAATACAGTGATTGTCTATATGTTGGTGGCGTACATTGTCCAATACAGTTTATGTTTATTGCTTGGTGGCGTTCATTGTCCAATACAGTACATGATTGTCTATGTGCTTTTGACATGCATTGTCCAATACAGTGATTGTCTATGTGTTGGTGGCTTACATTGTCCGATACAGTTGTGTATATTGCTTGGTGGCGTGCATTGTCCAATACAGTACATGATTATCTATGTGCTGGTGACATGCATTGGCCAATACAGTGATTCTTTAGGTGCTGGTGACCTGTATTGTCCAATACAGTGATTGTCTATGTGCTGGTGGACTGCATTGTCCAATACAGTGTTTGTCTATGTACGGGTGATATGCATTGTCCAATACAGTGATTGTCTATGTGCTGGTGGACTGCATTGTTCAATATAGTGATTGTCTTTGGGCTGGTGCCCTGCATTGTGCATTGTGCAATGCAGTGATTGTCTATGCGCTGGTGCCCTGCATTGTCCAATACAGTTTGTGTATATGTGCTGGTGGCGTGCATGTTCCAATACAGTGATTGTCAATGTGTTGGTAACGTGCATTGTCCAATACAGTGATTGTCTATGTGCTGGTAACCTGTATTGTCCAATATAGTGATTGTCTTAGGGCTGGTGATATGCATTTTTCAATACTTGATTGTCTATGTGCTGGTGGACTGCATTGTCCAATACAGTGATTGTCTATGTACGGGTGCTCTGCATGGTTCAATACTGTGATTGTCTATGTGCTGGTGGACTGCATTGTTCAATATAGTGATTGTCTTTGGGCTGGTGCCCTGCATTGTGCATTGTGCAATGCAGTGATTGTCTATGTGCTGGTGCCCTGTATTGTCCAATACAGTTTGTGTATATGTGCTGGTGGCGTGCATGTTCCAATATAGTGATTGTCAATGTGTTGGTAACGTGCATTGTCCAATACAGTGATTGTCTATGTGCTGGTAACCTGTATTGTCCAATATAGTGATTGTCTGGTGCCCTGCATTGTGCATTGTGCAATGCAGTAATTGTCTATGTGCTGGTGCCCTGCATTGTCCAATACAGTTTGTGTATATGTGCTGGTGGCGTGCATGTTCCAATACAGTGATTGTCAATGTGTTGGTAACGTGCATTGTCCAATACAGTGATTGTCTATGTGCTGGAAACCTGTATTGTCCAATATAGTGATTGTCTTAGGGCTGGTGATCTGCATTGTCCAATACAGTATTCCTCTATGTGCTGGTGACCTGCATTTTTCAATACAGTGTTTGTCTATTGGCTGGTGGCCTGCATTGTCCAATACAGCAATTGTCTATGTACTGATGATCTGCATTGTTCTATACAGTGATTGTCTATGGGCTGGTGACCTACATTATCCAATACATTTATTGTCTATATGGTGGTGGCGTGCATTGTCCAATACAGTGATTGTCTATGTGCTGTTAACCTGTATTGTCCAATATAGTGATTGTCTATGGGCTGGTGGTCTGCATTGTCCAATACAGTATTCGTCTATGTGCTGGTGCCCTGTATTGTCCAATACAGTGATTGTCCATCTGCTGGTGGTCTGCATTGTACAATACAGTAAATGACAATGTACTGATGACCTGCATTGTTCTATACAGTGATTGTCTATGGGCTGGTGACCTACATTATCCAGTACAGTGTTTGTCTATGTGCTGGTGACGTGCATTGTCCAATACAGTTTGTGTCTATTGCTTGGTGGCGTGCATTGTCCAATACAGTGCATGATTGTCTATGTGCTGGTGACATACATTGTCCAATACTTATATTACATATGTGCTGGTGGCGTGCATTGTCCAATACAGTGGCTATGTATGTGCTGGTGGCGTGAATTGTCCCATACAGTGATTTTCTATTGGTTGGTGGCATGCATTGTCCAATACAGTGATTGTCTATTGGCTGGTGCCCTGCATTCTCCAATACAGTGATTGTCTATGTGCTGGTGACCTGTATTGTCCAATATAGTGATTGTATATTGGTTGGTGGCCTGTATTGTCCAATACAGTGATTGTCTATGTGCTTGTGGCGTGCATTGTCCAATACAGTGTGTGTCTATTACCTGGTTGTGTGCATTGTCCAATACATTGATTGTCTATGTGCTGGTGACCTGTAGTGCCCAATACTGTTATTTATATGTGCTGGTGCCCTGCATTTTCCAATACTGTGATTGTATATGTGCTGGTGCCCTGTTGTGCCCATTGTCCAATATCGTGATTGTCTATTGGCTGGTGGCATACATTGTCCAATACAGTATTCGTATATGTGCTGATGCCCTGCATTGTCCAATACAGTGAGTCTATTGTCTGGTGGCCTGCATTGTCCAATACAGTGATTTCTATGTGCTGGTGCCCTGCATTGTCCAATATCGTGATTGTCTATTGATTGGTGGCCTGCATTGTCCAATACAGTATTCGTCTATGTGCTGATGCCCTGCATTTTCCAATACAGTGAGTCTATTGGCTGGTGGCCTGCATTGTCCAATACAGTGATTTCCATGTGTTGGTGCCCTGCATTGTCCAATATCGTGATTTATATTGGCTGGTGGCCTGCATTGTCCAATACAGTGATTTCTATGTACTGGTGCCATGCATTGTCCAATATCGTGATTGTCTATTGACTGGTGGCCTGCATTGCCCAATACAGTATTCGTCTATGTGCTGATGCCCTGCATTGTCCAAAAGAGTGAGTCTATTGGCTGGTGGCCTGCATTGTCCAATACAGTGATTTCCATGTGCTGGTGCCTGGCAATTGTCCAATGTCGTGATTTCTATTGGCTGTTGGTCTGCATTGCCCAATACAGTGATTTCTATGTGCTGGTGCCCTGCATTGTCCAATATCGTAGTTGTCTATTGGCTGATGCCCTGCATTGTCCAATACAGTGATTATCTATTGGCTGGTGGCCTGCATTGTCCAATACAGTATTAATCTATGTGCTGATGCCCTGCATTGTCCAGTACAGTGATTGTCTATTAGCTGGTGGTCTGCATGGTCCAATACAGTATTCGTCTATGTGCTGCTGCCCTGCATTGTCCAATAAAGTGATAGTATATCTCCTCAGATTACAACCATTCTGCATACACTATAATCATTTGAACTGTGCTCCTCAGATAACAACCGTTCTGCATACACTATGATAATTTGAACTGTGATCCTCAGATAACAACCGTTCTGCATACACTATGCTCATTTGAACTGTGCTCCTCAGATAACAACCGTTCTGCATACACTATGCTCATTTGAACTGTGCTCCTCAGATTACAACCGTTCTGCATACACTATGATAATTTGACCTGTTCTCCTCAGATTACAACCATTCTGCATACACTATAATCATTTGAACTGTGCTCCTCAGATAACAACCGTTCTGCATACACTATGATAATTTGAACTGTTCTGCTCAGATTACAACCGTTCTGCATACACTATGATAATTTGAACTGTTCTGCTCAGATTACAACCGTTCTGCATACACTATGCTCATTTGAACTGTGCTCCTCAGATTACAACCGTTCTGCATACACTGTGATCATATCGACGGGGCTCCTCAGATTACAACCATTCTGCATACACTATGCTCATTTGAACTGTGCTCCTCAGATTACAACCGTTCTGCATACACTGTGATCATATCGACGGGGCTTCTCAGATTACAACCGTTATGCATACACTATAATCATTTGAACTGTGCTCCTCAGATTACAACCGTTCTGCATACACTATGATCATGTCGACGGTGCTCCTCAGATTACAACCATTCTGCATACACTATAATCATTTGAACTGTCTCCTCGGATTACAACCGTTCTGCATACACTATGATCATGTCGATGGTGCTCTTCAGATTACAACCGTTCTGCATACACTATAATCATTTGAACTGTCTCCTCGGATTACAACCGTTCTGCATGCACTATGATCATTTGAACTGTGCTCCTCAGATTACAACCGTTCTGCATACACTATGATCATGTCGACGGTACTCCTCAGATTACAACCGTTCAAGGCGCGCCGCCAATGATCAAGTCAAAGGTGCTCCACATATTTCGACCATTCTGCGTGAACTAGCGATGCTCCGCAGATTTACAAACGTTCTGCGTGAACTGTGATTATGTTGGCGTGCTTAGAAATACAATAAAAATATGGCAACTTTTACAGATCAGGACAATATTTTATTTCATACGCTAAGCTTCCGGCCCATAATACAGATCAAATACATGTAATAATGTACAAATGCAAAATATAATTTAAAATGGTGAACCAGGTAAATTGTTAGTATTTCTGATTTTTACATCAACGTACAGAAAGTAGTATTCATTATAATCTGTTTTGGAGGGAGCAGGTGTCTGATAAGAAACTGAGCGATTACAGAGTTTTTCGTGTAGATAATGTTCGATTGCCAACATCGCTGATAGTGCCTGATGAAAACTGTTGATAAATATTGGAAACACATGGTGTGGTGTCTTAAAGTTGAACACGTATTAGTCTATACGACGTTGCATCAATTTAACAATTCAGCCAACGATAACAACTTCCTTTAAAGGTAACAAAGTGGAAGTGCTGGACTTCAGTTCCCAGTCGGGATGTATGGTGTAAGTGTGGTATGCTTTAGTCGCCAACATATGGATTCTGTACTGTTAACTACTGAATCTGTATGTGGACGTGCTGTCCAGTTCCCAGTCGGGATGTATGGTGTAAGTGTGGTATGCTTTAGTCGCCAACATATGGATTCTGTACTGTTAACTACTGAATCTGTATGTGGACGTGCTGTCTTCAGTTCTATTGATATATGGTGTAGCATGCAGGCCTGGTCGCCGACGTCATCACTTGAAGGACTCGTGACTGTGAAATACCGGAGCTGTACATGGAGCAGATGAGTCGCCAACCTTCATGTCGTCAACCAATGGCAAGATGACCCTTACAGTTACCGTTCTTAAGAAAGAACCCAAAAGGTGTCGTAGCGGATGAAGGACACCAATCACCTTGTGGATATAAGGGGCAACTTGACAACACGAACATGTCACCGCCGCAGCAGACGAAGGGACTTAAATCTTCCACTTTCTGCTACTATATATGTCCAATACGGTGATTGTCTATGTGATGGTAACTTATATATATATATATATATACTTATCGTTTTAGAGAATCACATCATCAGGTCGATCCCGGAAATCACACAGGCTGGTGGTGTTTAGATGTCAACTTGGCGCCGCATATCCTTATAAATACGCCTATAACGAATCTGAAATGTCTTACACAAGTACGAACTTACATTTATTACAGGTGTGCGACATTCCACGATTAAATGTATTTCTTTATGACTATCATGCGTGCTTGACATTTTAAATATACATAAATACGTTGCTTATTAATAAGGCATTTATTATTGCTTAATTTACTGGCGTTTTTTGCTTATTTTAGGGTTTCTCTTTACTTTGTTTCTTTCTTCCTTTGTATCTACCACATCCTTGGGCCCGTGGGTTAACTCCACGACCGGGGCACACCAATGACTTCATAAATATGGTACCAGTATCTCCATTTACATATGGTACCAGTATCTCCATATAAATATGGTACCATTATCTCCATATAAATATGGTACCCTTATCTCCAGATAAATATGGTACCAGTATCTCAATATAAATATGGTTCCAGTATCACCATATAAATATGGCACTTATATCTCCATATAAATATGGTACCTGTATCTCCATATATATATGGTACCTGTATCTCCATATAAATACGGTACCAGTATCTCCATATAAATATGATACATGTATCTCCATAGAAATATGGTACCTGTATCTCCATATAAATATGTACCAGTATCTCCATATAAAAATGGTATCAGTATCTCCATATAAATATGGTACCAGTATCTCCATATAAATATGGTACCAGTATCTTCTTTGCTTGATGTTGATGGGTAGAGGACTGATCGGCCCGGTATGCATGAAGAGAGAGAGAGAGAATGCATTTCTAATTTGATTTGAAATCCACCTGTTTTAACACCTTCTTGTAGTAATTCCCTAGTACTGTACATACACGTATGAGATAAAAATGAGCTTGTAGTGAGGTGATAAAGAATCAGTACTTTAGACAAGCGTAAAATAGCTGCTGTGAGAAAACGAAAGGAAATGGAATTAAGTTTTAAAAACAATAGATCGAGTCACTGAGGATTGAAGAAAAAAACAAGAAAAAAAAATACATTGCGAAAAAAGTATTGACACGGATATTTGAACCTATTCCATTGCAACACTACTAACATTCATCCCAGCTGCATTACCCAAAAGCCACTCAGATGTATATATGTATATTAAATAAAACTTTAGGAATTTTGACACGTTTACGGCATGAAGATGAAATTAAAATCGAAACTCGAAAACATCAGCTAGGTTTCACACAGAAATATTAATGTTTCAACAAAAGAATTATTGAATATGTCGTATACAAAACCTAGTTTTAATAGTTCATACGCAATACGAATTGCATTGTCGATATCACAACAGTTCGCTTCCCATTTCATACTTCAAAATACATGGACTACGGAGAATAAATTAAATCAGATAGCAAAAACATGTCACAGATCAGTGTGTTAGCCTACCTTGTTGGATTTACAGTCTGTAAGAATGAGGTGAAGATTGCCGTCAGACATGTCACAGATCAGGGTGTTAGCCTACCATGTTGGATTTATAGTCTGTAAGAATGTGGTGAAGATTGCCGTCAGACATGGCACAGGTCAGGGTGTTAGGGTTTACAGTCTGTAAGAATGAGGTAAAGATTGCCGTCAGACATGTCACAGATCAGGGTGTTAGCCTACCATGTTGGATTTACAGTCTGTAAGAATGAGGTGAAGATTGCCGTCAGACATGTCACAGGTCAGGGTGTTAGGATTTATATGTAAGAATGAGGTTAAGATTGCCGTCAGACATGTCACAGGTCAGGGTGTTAGGATTTACAGTCTGTAAGAATGAGGTGAAGATTGCCGTCAGACATGTCACAGATCAGGGTGTTAGCCTACCATGTTGGATTTACAGTCTGTAAGAATGAGGTGAAGATTGCCGTCAGACATGTCACAGGTCAGTGTGTTAGGATTTACAGTCTGTAAGAATGAGATGAAGATTGCCGTCAGACATGTCACAGATAAAAGTGTTCGCCTACCATGTTGGATTTACAGTCTGTAAGAATGAGGTGAAGATTGCCGTCAGTCATGTCACAGGTCAGGGTGTTAGCCTACCATGTTGGATTTACAGTCTGTAAGAATGAGGTGAAGATTGCCGTCAGACATGTCACAGGTCAGGGTGTTAGGATTTATATGTAAGAATGAGGTTAAGATTGCCGTCAGACATGTCACAGGTCAGGGTGTTAGGATTTACAGTCTGTAAGAATGAGGTGAAGATTGCCGTCAGACATGTCACAGATCAGGGTGTTAGCCTACCATGTTGGATTTACAGTCTGTAAGAATGAGGTGAAGATTGCCGTCAGACATGTCACAGGTCAGTGTGTTAGGATTTACAGTCTGTAAGAATGAGATGAAGATTGCCGTCAGACATGTCACAGATAAAAGTGTTCGCCTACCATGTTGGATTTACAGTCTGTAAGAATGAGGTGAAGATTGCCGTCAGTCATGTCACAGGTCAGGGTGTTAGGATTTACAGTCTGTAAGAATGAGGTGAAGATTGCCTTCAGACATGTCACAGATCAGGGTGTTAGCCTACCATGTTGGATTTACAGTCTGTAAGAATGAGGTGAAGATTGCCGTCAGACATGTCACAGGTCAGGGTGTTAGGATTTACAGTCTGTAAGAATGAGGTGAAGATTGCCTTCAGACATGTCACAGATCAGGGTGTTAGCCTACCATGTTGGATTTACAGTCTGTAAGAATGAGGTGAAGATTGCCGTCAGACATGTCACAGGTCAGGGTGTTAGGATTTACAGTCTGTAAGAATGAGGTGAAGATTGCCGTCAGGCATGTCACAGATCAGGGTGTTAGCCTACCATGTTGGATTTACACTCTGTAAGAATGAGGTGAAGATTGCCGTCAGACATGTCACAGGTCAGGGTGTTAGGATTTACAGTCTGTAAGAATGAGGTGAAGATTGCCGTCAGACATGCCACCGACACGGCTGGAATCCACGCGTACAAAGGTCTGCAGCTTTACAGCGCAAGGTCATCATAAACATGACATTTCAAGAAATAGTAATATCCGTTATACATAAGAATGTTTAGAAGAATAATAGTGACATAACCTACAACAGTTATCATCCTGTCGGTGTTTTTCTTTGGGAAAAAGAAGAAAAGTATGTCATCGTCCAGTGTGTGTTTGCGTCTGTTTTTGAAAATCCACATGTTTTCCCTTCTCTGTATTCTAATTCTTGATTAACTTTAGCCACCCAAAGTCATGGAATAATTATATAGTAGGCCTATATTTAAATAAAGGGGTAGTAATTTCATTTACACTCGCTATGTCGTTGGGCGACTATTTCTTTCAACAATGTGTTGTTTTTTTAATACAATTGTTCACTACCACAGTTATTACATTAAGTGTTAATGTGTTGAAGGGACAAACGGCAATCGTGAAGATTTTTCAAGTATTAAAATTAGCATCTCGATTTATTTATCCAGTATCATTTTGACGTTAAACCTGCTTGCATATAATTAAATAAAATGTTGAGTTCTCTATTTTTCTTCATATTCTAACATAGATCTGAAAATAGTATTGGTGCAATATTATCAACATTCAGTGATATGCAAAAACAATGTACGTTATACTTTTCTTATGATTAATATTAATGACTGAACAAACGCAAATTATGTAGAAAAACTAACAGGACGCTGCAACTTTTTAAAAACAAGATTGCCGTGTGTCCCTTTAATGTATTATGTCACAGGCGTTTGTAAACATGTTCCCGCGTTCCGATAACTTCATAAGAATAATCCCGCATTCTGACGTTTCTTGTAAAACATGCTTTTCTTTCTTTTTACATGCCCATTTGTACATTTTTCTCTGTTTTATTAATTAACTGTTATTTTATTTATTTTTTTTATTTTTTTTATATATATTTATATATATATTTATTTCAAAAAAGTTGTAATATTTGCAAGCGTCAAATAGGGCTTTAAGTTTTGCACGTGCATTAAAACTGTAATGAATGTTTCAGCCACAGTTTCCAGCGTCGGCTGCACATGCTGACAAAATCAGCTCTTCGCGCGCAGCATCAGAACTTTTGCATCAGCAGCCGACACTTTCCTTTGTGTCGTCTGTCCCAGGTGTGCGTGCGATATGAAAACAATAAGGCGTTCAATACTCTACCGTGGAATCAAACAAAAACAGCAGTATTTCATAGAAACATCTGGCCTTATGAATTGAAATTAGCTTTAATGCTGAAAATATTATAGAAACAAAAGTCGAGTAAATCTCATTACCCAGAAACCATCTGTGAATGCGCGCGCGTTCTATGTTTTTTTTTACTTTGGTAATGATACGAGCACCTGCAACTACACTTCCAAGAAAGAAAAGAGCTATATATTTTGTTAATTATTCTTGTTAATTATGCTCGTGATTGTTATCATTTGATCTTAGTTATTTTAGCATAACTTCTTCTGCCATAAAAATACAGAAGTGTAGGTGCGTTATACTGTAGTTATTATATTAGTAATACATAAAACGTGTTGGCATAATTCATGGAACTACGTTATTGTTCATACGACAAACTCTTTCTTGAATACTAAATGTGCAGTTAATGGAAATTGAAACATTCCTTCAAAGTAGTGTTCTTGTTTAGACTTACCTATTTAGTAATGTGATTTTTAACCAACGTCCGTTTTATTGACAATCTTGACTTTTGTAAACCTCGCGGCGTGCCGTTACATCATTTTATTTATACTTATCTCAATAGTTCAACGGAAATGCTATTTTATTATTATTATATTGAACAATCGTTGCGCGAAACTCGTGACATATAACATTCGACATATATCATTCGACATACAACATTCGACATACCACTTTTTCGATACACGACAATCAAAATTCAACATTTTACATACAACATTCAATGTAAAATATTTAACATTCGATATAACATACAACATTCGACATTCAAACAGAATGTCGTATGTCGAATGTCGCATGTCGAATGTTGTATGTCGCGTGAAACGACATTCACCTTGAATGACTCTTTGGAGGCTGCGTATTTACTTTTAGTAGAGACCTACATACGTACGAAAAAACAACATGCATTCTCGAAATGACGAAGCTTTTAATATGTTTCGCTGAAACGTCCCTTTCAACCTGGCTGTGTTTATTAATTAACATAAAACCATATGCTATCCTGAAACATAATCTATCTCTGCACCAAGATATTGATTACATTGGAGATGATAAATGCAATCTATAATTTGAACCAAAGGTTAACACGATGCAATGACAACTTATTATCTCGGGCGTAAATTGATTGTTTAAAACAGCAAAACAGCTTTCCTTAACAATTAACTAAACGAACCATACGATTACAGTAAAAGTGTGTGTATTTTAACACCACATGATACGTTAACATACGATTATATTGTACCAGGGACATTGACACCACATATGGTTATGGTGTACCAGAAACATTGACATCACATATGATTATATTGTACCAGAGACATTGACATCACATAAGATTATATTGTACCAGAGACATTGACATCACATATGATTATATTGTACCAGAGACACTGACATCACATATGATTATATTGTACCAGAGACACTGACATCACATATGCGTGTATTGTACCTCACATATGAGTGTATTGTACCAGAGACACTGACATCAAATATGATTATATTGTATCAGAGACACTGACATCACATATGATTATATTGTACCAGAGACATTGACATCACATATGATTATATTGTACCAGATACAGTGACATACGATTATATTGTACCAGATACATTGACATACGATTATACTGTTCCAGATACATTGACACTACATCCGATTATATTGTAACGGAGACATTTTCAAAACATACGATTATATTGTACCAGAGACATTGACATAAGATTATATTGTACCAATGATATTGACATCACATACGATTATATTGTACCACATACATCGACACCACATACGATTATATTGTACCACAGACATTGACACCACATACGATTATATTATACCAGAGACATTGACACCCCGTACGGTTATATTGTACGGTACTACCAGATACAATGACACCCCGTACGATTACATTGTAACAAAGACATTGACACCCCATACGATTACATTGTACCAGAGACATTGAGACCACTTACGATTATATTGCACCAGAGACATTGATATACGATTATATTGTACCAGAGACATTGACACCACATACGATTAGATTTTACCAGAGACATTGACACCACATACGATTATATTGTTCAAGATACATTTACACCACATACGATTATATCATACCAGAGACAGTGACACACGATAACATTGTACACCAGAGCCATTGACATACGATTATATTGTACCAGAGACATTGACACCACATACGATTATATTGTACCAGAGACATTGACATACGATTATATTGTACCAGAGACAATGTCAAACGATTATATTCTACCAGAGACATTGACTCCACGTACGATTATATTGTACCACAGACATTGCCATACGATTATATTATACCAGAGACATTGACACCACATACGATTATATAGTACCAGATACATTGACACCACATACGATTATACTGTACCAGAGACACTGACACCACATATGATTATACTGTACCAGAGACATTGACACCACAAACGATTATATTGCACCAGAGACATTGACATACGATTATACTCTACTAGAGAAATTGACACCACAAACGATTATATTGTACCAGAGTCATGGACATCACTTACGATTATATTGTACCAGATACATTGATATACGATTATATTGTACCAGAGACATTGACACCACTTGCGATTATATTGTAATAGTGACATTGACACCACGTGCGATTATATTGTAGCAATGACATTGAGATAACATACCATTAAATTGTAAAAGATACGTTGACACCACATACGATTATAGTACCAAAGTCACTGATACCATATACGATTATATTGTACCAGATACATTGACACCACCTGTGATTATATTGTACCAGTGACATTTACACCACGTGCGGTTATATTATACCAGTGACATTGACACCGCGTGCGGTTATATTATACCAGAGACATTGAAACCACATACGATTACATTGTACCAGAGACATTTACACCACAAACGATTATATTGTACCAGATACACTGACACCATATACGATAAATTGTACCAGAGACATTGACACATACGATTATATTGTACCAGAGACATTGACACCACATATGATTATATTGTACCAGAGACATTGACACCACATACGATTATATTGTACCAGAGACATTGACACACATACGATTATATTGTACCAGAGACATTGACACCACATATGATTATATTGTACCAGAGACATTGACACACGATTATATTGTACCCCAGAGACATTAATACCACATACGATTATATTGTATCGGAGACATTGACAACACATACGATTATATTGTACCAGAGACATTGACATACGATTATATTGTACCAGAGACATTGTCAAACGATTATATTGTACCAGAGACTTTGACGCCACCTACCATTATATTGTACCAGATATATTGACACCACATACGATTATATTGTACCAGAGACATTGACACCACGTGCGATTATATTGTACTAGTGACATTGACACCACGTGCGATTATATTGTACCAGTGACATTGAGATAACATACGATTATATTGTAAAAGATACGTTGACACCACATACGATTATAGTACCAAAGTCACTGATACCATATACGATTATATTGTACCAGATACATTGACACCACCTGTAATTATATTATACCAGTGACACTGACACCGCGTGCGGTTATATTATACCAGAGACATTGAAACCACATACGATTACATTGTACCAGAGACATTTACACCACATACGATTATATTGTACCAGATACATTGACACCATATACGATTATATTGTACAAGAGACATTGACACACATACGATTATATTGTACCAGAGACATTGACACCACGTACGATTATATTGTACCAGAGACATTGACACCACATATGATTATATTGTACCAGAGACATTGACACCACATACGATTATATTGTACCAGAGACATTGACACACATACGATTATATTGTACCAGAGACATTGACACCACATACGATTATATTGTACCAGAGACATTGACACGCGATTATATTGTACCCCAGAGACATTAACACCACATACGATTATGTATCGGAGACATTGACAGCACATACGATTATATTGTACCAGAGACATTGACATACGATTATATTGTACCGGAGACATTGTCCATCGATTATATTGTACCAGAGACTTTGACGCCACATACGATTATATTGTACCAGAGTCATGGACATCACTTACAATTATATTGTACCAGATATATTGACACCACATACGATTATATTGTACCAGAGACATTGACAACACGTGCGATTATATTGTACTAGTGACATTGACACCACGTGCGATTATATTGTACCAGTAACATTGAGATAACATACGATTTTATTGTAAAAGATACGTTGACACCACATACGATTATAGTACCAAAGTCACTGATACCATATACGATTATATTGTACCAGATACATTGAAACCACCTGTGATTATATTGTACCAGTGACATTGACACCGCGTGCGGTTATATTATAACAGAGACATTGAAACCACATACGATTACATTGTAGCAGTGACAACCTTGACACCATGTGCGATTATATTGTACCAGAGACATTGACACCACATACGATTAGATTGTACCAGAGACATTGACACCACATACGAGTATACTGTACCAGAGCCATTGACACCACATACGATTTTACTGTACCAGAGCCATTGACACAAACATACGATTATATTGTACCAGAGACATTGACACCACATACGATTATACTGTACCAGAGACGTTGACACATCATACGATTATATTGTAAAAGAGTCATTAACAACACATAGGATTATATTGTACCAGTGACATTGACACCACATACGATTATATGGTACCAGAGACGTTGACACCACATACGATTATATTGTACCAGAGACATTGACACCACATATGATTATATTGTACCAGAGACATTGACACACATACGATTATATTGTACCAGAGACATTGACACCACATACGATTATATTGTACCAGAGACATTGACACACGATTATATTGTACCCCAGAGACATTAACACCACATACGATTATATTGTATCGGAGACATTGACAACAAATACGATTATATTGTACCAGAGACATTGTCAAACGATTATATTGTACCAGAGACTTTGACGCCACCTACGATTATATTGTACCAGAGTCATGAACATCACTTACAATTATATTGTACCAGATATATTGACACCACATACGATTATATTGTACCAGAGACATTGACACCACGTGCGATTATATTGTACTAGTGACATTGACACCACGTGCGATTATATTGTACCAGTGACATTGAGATAACATACGATTATATTGTAAAAGATACGTTGACACCACATACGATTATAGTACCAAAGTCACTGATACCATATACGATTATATTGTACCAGATACATTGACACCACCTGTGATTATATTGTACCAGTGACATTGACACCGCGTGCGGTTATATTATACCAGTGACACTGACACCGCGTGCGTTATATTATACCAGAGACATTGAAACCACTTACGATTACATTGTACCAGAGACATTTACACCACATACGATTATATTGTACCAGATACATTGACACCATATACGATTATATTGTACCAGAGACATTGACACACATACGATTATATTGTACCAGAGACATTGACACCACATACGATTATATTGTACCAGAGACATTGACACCACATACGATTATATTGTACCAGAGACATTGACACACATACGATTATATTGTACCAGAGACATTGACACCACATACGATTATATTGTACCAGAGACATTGACACACGATTATATTGTACCCCAGAGACATTAACACCACATACGATTATATTGTATCGGAGACATTGACAACACATACGATTATATTGTACCAGAGACATTGACATACGATTATATTGTACCAGAGACTTTGACGCCACATACGATTATATTGTACCAGAGTCAAGGACATCACTTACAATTATATTGTACCAGATATATTGACACCACATACGATTATATTGTACCAGAGACATTGACACCACGTGCGATTATATTGTACTAGTGACATTGACACCACGTGCGATTATATTGTACCAGTGACATTGAGATAACATACGATTATATTGTAAAAGATACGTTGACACCACATACGATTATAGTACCAAAGTCACTGATACCATATACGATTATATTGTACCAGATACATTGACACCACCTGTGATTATATTGTACCAGTGACATTGACACCGCGTGCGGTTATATTATACCAGTGACACTGACACCGCGTGCGTTATATTATACCAGAGACATTGAAACCACTTACGATTACATTGTACCAGAGACATTTACACCACATACGATTATATTGTACCAGATACATTGACACCATATACGATTATATTGTACCAGAGACATTGACACACACATACGATTATATTGTACCAGAGACATTGACACCACATACGATTATATTGTACCAGAGACATTGACACCACATACGATTATATTGTACCAGAGACATTGACACACATACGATTATATTGTACCAGAGACATTGACACCACATACGATTATATTGTACCAGAGACATTGACACACGATTATATTGTACCCCAGAGACATTAACACCACATACGATTATATTGTATCGGAGACATTGACAACACATACGATTATATTGTACCAGAGATATTGACATACGATTATATTGTACCAGAGACTTTGACGCCACATACGATTATATTGTACCAGAGTCAAGGACATCACTTACAATTATATTGTACCAGATATATTGACACCACATACGATTATATTGTACCAGAGACATTGACACCACGTGCGATTATATTGTACTAGTGACATTGACACCACGTGCGATTATATTGTACCAGTGACATTGAGATAACATACGATTATATTGTAAAAGATACGTTGACACCACATACGATTATAGTACCAAAGTCACTGATACCATATACGATTATATTGTACCAGATACATTGAAACCACCTGTGATTATATTGTACCAGTGACATTGACACCGCGTGCGGTTATATTATACCAGAGACATTGAAACCACATACGATTACATTGTAGCAGTGACAACCTTGACACCATGTGCGTTAATATTGTACCAGAGACATTGACACCACATACGATTATATTGTACCAGAGACATTGACACCACATACGAGTATACTGTACCAGAGCCATTGACACCACATACGATTATACTGTACCAGAGCCATTGACACAAACATACGATTATATTGTACCAGAGACATTGACACCACATACGATTATACTGTACCAGAGACGTTGACACATCATACGATTATATTGTAAAAGAGTCATTAACAACACATAGGATTATATTGTACCAGTGACATTGACACCACATACGATTATATGGTACCAGAGATGTTGACACAACATACGATTATATTGTACCAGAGACATTGACACCACATACGATTATATTGTACCAGAGACATTGACACACATACGATTATATTGTACCAGAGACATTGACACCACATACGATTATATTGTACCAGAGACATTGACACACATACGATTATATTGTACCAGAGACATTGACACCACATACGATTATATTGTACCAGAGACATTGACACACGATTATATTGTACCCCAGAGACATTAACACCACATACGATTATATTGTATCGGAGACATTGACAACACATACGATTATATTGTACCAGAGACATTGACATACGATTATATTGTACCAGAGACATTATCAAACGATTATATTGTACCAGAGACTTTGACGCCACCTACGATTATATTGTACCAGAGTCATGGACATCACTTACAATTATATTGTACCAGATATATTGACACCACATACGATTATATTGTACCAGAGACATTGACACCACGTGCGATTATATTGTACTAGTGACATTGACACCACGTGCGATTATATTGTACCAGTGACATTGAGATAACATACGATTATATTGTAAAAGATACGTTGACACCACATACGATTATAGTACCAAAGTCACTGATACCATATACGATTATATTGTACCAGATACATTGACACCACCTGTGATTATATTGTACCAGTGACATTGACACCTCGTGCGGTTATATTATACCAGTGACACTGACACCGCGTGCGGTTATATTATACCAGAGACATTGAAACCACATACGATTACATTGTACCTGAGATATTTACACCACATACGATTATATTGTACCAGATACATTGACACCATATACGATTATATTGTACCAGAGACATTGACACACATACGATTATATTGTACCAGAGACATTGACACCACATACGATTATATTGTACCAGAGACATTGACACCACATATACATTGACACCACATACGATTATATTGTACCAGAGACATTGACACACATACGATTATATTGTACCAGAGACATTGACACCACATACGATTATATTGTACCAGAGACATTGACACCGCGTGCGGTTATATTATACCAGTGACACTGACACCGCGTGCGTTATATTATACCAGAGACATTGAAACCACATACGATTACATTGTACCAGAGACATTTACACCACATACGATTATATTGTACCAGATACATTGACACCATATACGATTATATTGTACCAGAGACATTGACACACATACGATTATATTGTACCAGAGACATTGACACCACATACGATTATATTGTACCAGAGACATTGACACCACATACGATTATATTGTACCAGAGACATTGACACACATACGATTATATTGTACCAGAGACATTGACACCACATACGATTATATTGTACCAGAGACATTGACACACGATTATATTGTACCCCAGAGACATTAACACCACATACGATTATATTGTATCGGAGACATTGAAAACACATACGATTATATTGTACCAGAGACATTGACATACGATTATATTGTACCGGAGACATTGTCCATCGATTATATTGTACCAGAGACTTTGACGCCACATACGATTATATTGTACCAGAGTCAAGGACATCACTTACAATTATATTGTACCAGATATATTGACACCACATACGATTATATTGTACCAGAGACATTGACACCACGTGCGATTATATTGTACTAGTGACATTGACACCACGTGCGATTATATTGTACCAGTGACATTGAGATAACATACGATTATATTGTAAAAGATACGTTGACACCACATACGATTATAGTACCAAAGTCACTGATACCATATACGATTATATTGTACCAGATACATTGAAACCACCTGTGATTATATTGTACCAGTGACATTGACACCGCGTGCGGTTATATTATACCAGAGACATTGAAACCACATACGATTACATTGTAGCAGTGACAACCTTGACACCATGTGCGATTATATTGTACCAGAGACATTGACACCACATACGATTATATTGTACCAGAGACATTGACACCACATACGAGTATACTGTACCAGAGCCATTGACACCACATACGATTATACTGTACCAGAGCCATTGACACAAACATACGATTATATTGTACTAGAGACATTGACACCACATACGATTATACTGTACCAGAGACGTTGACACATCATACGATTATATTGTAAAAGAGTCATTAACAACACATAGGATTATATTGTACCAGTGACATTGACACCACATACGATTATATGGTACCAGAGACGTTGACACCACATACGATTATATTGTACCAGAGACATTGACACACATACGATTATATTGTACCAGAGACATTGACACCACATATGATTATATTGTACCAGAGACATTGACACACATACGATTATATTGTACCAGAGACATTGACACACGATTATATTGTACCCCAGAGACATTAACACCACATACGATTATATTGTATCGGAGACATTGACAACACATACGATTATATTGTACCAGAGACATTGACATACGATTATATTGTACCAGAGACATTGTCAAACGATTATATTGTACCAGAGACTTTGACGCCACCTACGATTATATTGTACCAGAGTCATGGACATCACTTACAATTATATTGTACCAGATATATTGACACCACATACGATTATATTGTACCAGAGACATTGACACACATACGATTATATTGTACCAGAGACATTGACACCACATACGATTATATTGTACCAGAGACATTGACACACGATTATATTGTACCCCAGAGACATTAACACCACATACGATTATATTGTATCGGAGACATTGACAACACATACGATTATATTGTACCAGAGACATTGACATACGATTATATTGTACCAGAGACTTTGACGCCACATACGATTATATTGTACCAGAGTCAAGGACATCACTTACAATTATATTGTACCAGATATATTGACACCACATACGATTATATTGTACCAGAGACATTGACACCACGTGCGATTATATTGTACTAGTGACATTGACACCACGTGCGATTATATTGTACCAGTGACATTGAGATAACATACGATTATATTGTAAAAGATACGTTGACACCACATACGATTATAGTACCAAAGTCACTGATACCATATACGATTATATTGTACCAGATACATTGACACCACCTGTGATTATATTGTACCAGTGACATTGACACCGCGTGCGGTTATATTATACCAGTGACACTGACACCGCGTGCGGTTATATTATACCAGAGACATTGAAACCACATACGATTACATTGTACCAGAGATATTTACACCACATACGATTATATTGTACCAGATACATTGACACCATATACGATTATATTGTACCAGAGACATTGACACACATACGATTATATTGTACCAGAGACATTGACACCACATACGATTATATTGTACCAGAGACATTGACACCACATATACATTGACACCACATACGATTATATTGTACCAGAGACATTGACACACATACGATTATATTGTACCAGAGACATTGACACCACATACGATTATATTGTACCAGAGACATTGACACACGATTATATTGTACCCCAGAGACATTAACACCACATACGATTATATTGTATCGGAGACATTGACAACACATACGATTATATTGTATCAGAGACATTGACATACGATTATATTGTACCGGAGACATTGTCCATCGATTATATTGTACCAGAGACTTTGACGCCACATACGATTATATTGTACCAGAGTCATGGACATCACTTACAATTATATTGTACCAGATATATTGACACCACATACGATTATATTGTACCAGAGACATTGACACCACGTGCGATTATATTGTACTAGTGACATTGACACCACGTGCGATTATATTGTACCAGTGACATTGAGATAACATACGATTATATTGTAAAAGATACGTTGACACCACATACGATTATAGTACCAAAGTCACTGATACCATATACGATTATATTGTACCAGATACATTGAAACCACCTGTGATTATATTGTACCAGTGACATTGACACCGCGTGCGGTTATATTATACCAGAGACATTGAAACCACATACGATTACATTGTAGCAGTGACAACCTTGACACCATGTGCGATTATATTGTACCAGAGACATTGACACCACATACGATTATATTGTACCAGAGACATTGATACCACATACGTGTATACTGTACCAGAGCCATTGACACCACATACGATTATACTGTACCAGAGCCATTGACACAAACATACGATTATATTGTACCAGAGACATTGACACCACATACGATTATACTGTACCAGAGACGTTGACACATCATACGATTATATTGTAAAAGAGTCATTAACAACACATAGGATTATATTGTACCAGTGACATTGACACCACATACGATTATATGGTACCAGAGACGTTGACACCACAAACGATTATATTGTACCAGAGACATTGACACCACATACGATTATACTGTACCAGAGACATTGACACCACATACGATTATATTGTACCAGAGACGTTGACACCACACACGACTATATTGTACCTGAGACATTGACACCACATACGATTATATTGTACCAGAGACATTGACATCACATACGATTATATTATACCAGAGACAATGACACCACTTACGATTATATTGTACCAGAGACATTGACACCACATACGAATATATTGTACTAGAGACATTGACACCACGTAGGATTATATTGTACCAGAGCCATTGACAACACATACGATTATATTGTACTAGAGACATTAACAAACATACGATTATATTGTACCAGAGACACTAACACCACATGCGATTATATTGTTCAAGAGACGTTGACATCACATACGACTGTATTATACCAGAGACACTGACATCACATACGATTATATTATACCAGAGACATTACACCATATACGATTATATTGTACCAAAGACATTGACACAAACATACGATTATATTGTACCAGAGACAGTACACCATATACGATTATATTGTACCAAAGACATTGACACAAACATACGATTATATTGTACCAGAGACATTGACACCACGTACGGTTTTATTGTACCCGAGACATTGACACCACGTACGGTTTTATTGTACCCGAGACATTGACACCACGTACGATTATATTGTACCAGAGCAATTGACAACACGTACGATTATATTGTACTAGAGACATTAACAAACATACGATTATATTGTACCAGAGACACTAACACCACATGCGATTATATTGTTCAAGAGACGTTGACATCACATACGACTGTATTATACCAGAGACATTACACCATATACGATTATACTGTACCAAAGACATTGACACCACATACGATTATATTGTACCAGAGACATTGACACCACATACGATTATATTGTACCAGAGACAATGACACCACATACGATTATATTGTACCAGAGACACTGACATCACATACGATTATATTGTACCAAAGACATTGACACAAACATACGATTATATTGTAACAGAGACATTGACACAAACATACGATTATATTGTACCAGAGACATTGACACAAACATACAATTATATTGTACCAGAGACATTACACCATATACGATTATATTGTACCAGAGACATTGACACCACATACGATTAGATTTTTCCAGATACATTGACATCGCATACGATAATATTGTACCAGAGACATTGACACCACCTACGATTATATTGTAACAGAGACATTGACACCACATACGATTATATTGTACCAGAGACATTGACACCACAGTCGATTATTCAGTTAATGTGTCGAATGTACTGTCATAGTCCATTTTTAAATTGGCATACATGTTCATCCATACACTGAACAAAATGTCTAAGTATCAACTTTTGTATCTTAACTAATTTTCTTATTTTAAATATATTTTAGAATAGATATATGATAAGTATTTTGTTTTGACCCATAGTTTGTAAAACTTTTATTTTTTGTTTAAATTGTTATATCTTGAGAGTCCCTTTATATGAAAGCATGAAATGTGCTGATAAAATACCTAACATGAGACAAAGATCGCTTAAAGATATAACATTCTTAAAATTGGTATGAAATAATAGAAAAAAACATAAAAATTTGACCCATTTATCGCAGATTTTCCGTTTATAAAAAAATGAAATATGGATAATCTTAAATTACTTCCCTTTAAATTGAATATTGTTTCAAATTCAAGTAACTGTAATTCAGCGTTAACATTAAATATTTCGAAAATTTCTTTTGAAAACGCATTTGTAGTGGTAATGCTAGTAAAACATGATGTCAAAATAATTTTAACTGGCATATTTTAGAATTAGGAATATCGAAAGCTTCACTAATTCGAAGTACTTAATAAAATCCTATATACCCAGTTGTATAAGTGTTATAACTTATTTCTAAGAAAACACATTGACTTAAAAGTTTTAAAATATGTTCATGCAATCAGAGCAGACGATTTACACTCGTTATTTTGCAGTTTAACCGTATCTCTAATCAAGCTCAAAATACACAAAACAATGAGAATACTATTGACATATTCTTAGGTATATACTTAGTGTATGCGGCAAGTTATGCATTTTAATTGACTAGAATTATTCCCCTTTTCCAGTAATATTTCGTCTGGGCCTGCTGCCTGGCGGTGGCATGTCTGGTCCTGCTCCCTCGCGTTGGCATGTCTGGTCCTGCTCCCTGTTGGTGGCATGTCTGGTCCTGCTCCCAGTTGGTGGCATGTCTGGTCCTGCTCCCTGGCGGTTGCATGTCTGGTCCTGCTAACGGCCGGTGGCATGTCTGGTCCAGCTCCCTGGCGGTGGCATGGCTAACCCTGATCCCTGGCGTAGGCATGTCTGGTCCTGCTCTCTGGCGGTGGTATGGATGGTCTTGTCCCTGTGGCATGTCTGGTCCTGCTCCCTGGCGGTGGCATGTCTGGTCCTGCTCCCTGGCGGTGGCATGTCTGGCCCTGATCCCTGGCGGTGGCATGTCTGGTCCTACTCTCTGGCGGTGGCATTTCTGGTCCTGCTTCCTGGCGGTGGATGTATGGTCCTGTCCCTGTGGCATGTCTGGTTCTGCTCCCTGATGGTGGCATTTCTGGTCCTGCTCCTTGGCGTAGGCATGTCTGGCCTTGCTCCCTGGCGGTGACATGGTCCTGCTCCCTGGCGGTGGCATGTCTGGTCATACTCCCTGGCGTTGGCATGTCTGGTCCTGCTCCCTGGAGGTGGCATGTGTGGTCCTGGTCCCCGGTGATAGCCTGTCTGGTCCTGCTCCCTGTCGGTGGCATGTGTGGTCCTGGTCCCTGGCGATAGCCTGTCTGGTCCTGCTCCCTGGTGGTGGCATGTCTGGTCATGCTCCCTGGCGTAGGCATGTCTGGTCCTACAACCTGGCGGCGGCATGTATCGTCCTGCTCCTGGCGGTGGCATATCTGGTCCAGCTCCCCGTCGGTGGCATGTTTAGTCATGCTCCCTGGCGGTGGCATGTCTAACCCTGATCCCTGGCCTAGGCATGTCTGGTCCTGCTCCCTAGCGGTGACATGTCTGGTCCTACTCTCTGGCGGTGGCATGGATGGTCCTGCTCCCTGGCGGTGGCATGTATGGTCCTGCTCCCTGGCGGTGGCATGGATGGTCTTGTCCCTGTGGCATGTCTGGTCCTGCTCCCTGGCGTTGGCATGTCTGGTCCTACTCTCTGGCGGTGGTATGGATGGTCTTGTCCCTGTGGCATGTCTAGTCCTCCTCCCTGGCGGTGGCATGGATGGTCTAATCTCTGGCGGTGGCATGGATGGTCTTGTTCCAGTGGCATGTCTGGTCCTGCTCCTGGCGGTGCATCTCTGTCCTGCTCCCTGGCGTTGGCATGTTTAGTCATACTCCCTGGCGGTGGCATGTCTAACCACTGATCCTGTCGTAGGCATGTCTGGTCCTGCTGCCTGGCGGTGGCATGTCTGGTCTACTCTCTGGCGGTGGCATGGATGGTCTTGTCCCTGTGGCATGTTTTGTCCTGCTCCCTGGCGGTGGCATATCTGGTCTGCTCCCTGGCGGTGGCATGTCTGTTCCTGCTCCCTAGCAGTGACCTGACTGGTTCTGCTACCTGACGTGGCATGTATGGTCCCTGTGGCATGTCTGGTCCTGTTCCCTGGCGCTGACATGTCTGGTCCTGCTACCGGTGGAATGTCTTGTCCAGCTCCCTGGCGTTGGCATGTCTCGTCCTGCTCCCTGGCGGTGGCATGTCTCGTCCAGCTCCCTGGCGGTGGCATGTCTCGTCCTGCTCCTGGCGTTGGCATGTCTCGTCCTGCTCCCCTGGCGGTGGCATGTCTCGTCCTGCTCCCTGGCGGTGGCATGTCTCGTCCTGCTCCCTGGCGGTGGCATGTCTGGTACTACTCCCTGTCGGTGTATGACTGGTACTGCTCCCTGACGGTGGTATGTCTCGTCCTGCTCCCTGGCGGTGGCATGTCTCGTCCTGCTCCCTGGCGGTGGCATGTCTGGTACTGCTCCCTGTCGGTGGCATGACTGGTACTGCTTCCTGGCGGTGGCAAGTCTCGTCCTGCTCCCTGGCGGTGGCATGTCTCGTCCTGCTCCCTGGCGGTGGCATGTCTCGTCCTGGCTCCCTGGCGGTGGCATGTCTGGTACTGCTCCCTGTCGGTGGCATGACTGGTACTGCTCCCTGGCGGTGGTATGTCTCGTCCTGCTCCCTGGCGGTGGCATGTCTGGTCCCCCTCTCTGATCTTCACAGCGTGCACGTCGCGGAGAGGGCACAGTCAGCAATCGAAGAGGATTGACCAAGTGGGTCGATCCTTGCCCTCACCGCCCTCGAAACGTACCGCAGGGACCTGCCGGAACACCGTTTTACTTGCAGTATTTTGTCTTACTGCAAGAACGGCTGATGCTGATTGACTGAAAGTGAAGATGGTCTCCTGCGTTCCCATCACATCACACTCATCTGACGTCCACAGATCCCGGAAGTCTTGTCCGCGAGCCGGAAGGAGTAATTGACCGTTCGCCTACATTCGACAACCAAGGGCGCAGGGGTCATACTGTGATGGGTGTGGCCTAAACAAGACCGTCACCAAAAGAGAGCAAGGATGTATGACACCGTAGCGGATGTAG
Organism: Cyrtodaria siliqua; assembly: GCA_037043455.1. Lineage (NCBI taxonomy): Eukaryota > Metazoa > Mollusca > Bivalvia > Adapedonta > Hiatellidae > Cyrtodaria > Cyrtodaria siliqua. The sequence goes on along the minus strand of JAWPHD010018204.1, from coordinate 1,258 downwards.
GACTTCACGCCGCAGCCGACCACCAAGTAGACCAGGCAGACCACTCACCGCCGCAGCGAAGGACTAACAGAGGAAAGCGGACAACCACCTACACACACACAACAGAAACGACACAAACCACAGCCAGCAGCACCAGATCAACCACACACACCACTAGATCAGACCAGACTCTATTGTGCCCATAGCGCCAGGTTCCTCCTGGCGTTTTAGTTGGCGGACGGTCTTTAAACCTTAGAACTACACACACACACACACGGCATGTCTGGTCCAGCCCCTGGCTTGGCATGTCTAGGTACTGCCTCCCTGTCGGTGGCATACTGGTACTGCTCCCTGGCGGTGGTATGTCTGATCTAGTCCTGGCGGTGCAAGTCTTGTCCTGATCCATGGCGGTGGGGCATGTCTGGTCCTGCTCCCTGGCGGTGGCATGGTTGGTACTGCTCCTTGGCGGTGGAATGTCTGGTCCTGCTCCTTGTCGGTGGCATGGATGGTCCTGCTACTTGTCGGTGGCATGGTGGTACTACTCCTTGGCGGTGGCATGACTGGTACTTCTTCTGGCGGTGGCATGTCTGGTCCTGCATACTGGCGATTGCATGTCTCGTCCTGCTCCCTGGCGGTGGCATGTCTGGTCCTACTCTCTGGCGGTGGCATGGCTGGTCTTGTCCCTGTGGCATGTCTGGTATTGCTCCCTGGCGGTGCATGTCTCGTCCTGCTCCTGGGCGGTGCATGTCTGTCCTACTCTCTGTCCCTGTGGCATGGCCTGTCTTGTCCCTGTGGCATGTCTGGTCCTGCTCCTTGTCGGTGGCATGGTTGGTCCTGCTCCTTGTCGGTGGCATGGTTGGTACTGCTCCTTGGCGGTGGCATGACTGGTACTTTTCTTGGCGGTGGCATGTCTGGTCTGCTCCTTGGCGTGGCATGTCTGGTCCTGCTCCTTGGCGGTGGCATGACTTGTACTTCTTCTTGGCGGTGGCATGTCTCGTCCTGCTCCCTGGCGGTGACATGTCTGTTCGATATTACATCCTTCAGCTATGAGTCCCAATATGACATAATGTATAAACAATCGTAAGATACTAATTTATTTCATTTCTTTATTAGATTGATTTGAAGTTCAAGCAATTTGTGAGATTTAACATTTCATGATGTGATATCGTAACATTTACGTGTTAAAGTCCCAAACATGAAAAGAAGGCGTTTGGAGCCCAGTCCAGATACAGCCCGTGTTGTACAATATAGCGCGGATTAAGCTGCAAAACCTGCCAGC